>VWZN01001870.1:253-13031 GCA_013396955.1 Regulus satrapa
CTCAGGGGGCAGCGAGAGGAGTGAGCCCGGCTGCCGGCACCAGGACGATGCCCAAAGATGCCGGCTCACCCGGAGGCAACCACTTGCCAAAGGTAGGCCCTGCTGCCGGCCTCAGCCCCTCACCCCTCACCAGCAGCCAGGCAGCCTGCTCAGGGAGAGGCGGCTGAGGGAGGATGACAGCGCTGCCCCTTGTAGGATCCCTCAGAATCTGATTTCAAGTCGGATCAGCAGTCTGGGGTTGCATTCCCACTCTGCCCCCAGGCCAGTTTATGAGCTGAGAAGTGCTCCTTTGACCTCAACACTGTAGTTAATGAAGACACATCCATCCTCCTTTCACATGGAAACTAGGAAAATTCCTCCCTGAATAACTGCAATAGGTCTGGAGAAATCTGTTAATCTCAGATGAATCACCTGATGTCTTCACCTCCAGAAGAACCTCGGTTACCCCAGTGCAGAGAAGCTCCGGGTGGGGAAGGACCAAGAAGATGCCACTGGAGCCCTTGCTTTCTCCCCTCTTTCATTCTTACTCTCTTCTTTCCTATTCCTATTTCTGTACACCACATATATTGTTAAATAAACGCCCTATTTTTGACTTTGTTAGATGTTATCTTTGCATCTTAATTCATGCATAGGCATTTCTCACAAATTCCACCTTAACAGGGGCACATATCTGCACACTGCACTCGAGGTGTGGCCTCCCCAGTGCCCAGCACAGAGGGACAGTCTGTGACCACCCTGGTCCTGCTGGCTACACTAGTGCTGACACGGAAGGCCAAGAGGCCGCTGGCCTCCTTGCCCACCTGGGCACACCCCAGCTCATATTTGGCCACTTTTGGCCAGCCCCTCCAGGGTCTTTCCCACTGGGCAGCTTCCCAGACACTGTGCCCAGCCTGGAGCACTTCAGGGCTTTTTTAGGACACAAAGCCAGGACTCAGACTTTGCTCTTCTTGATCCTTATCCTGCTGACCTCACACCATCAATCCAGCCTGTCCACATCACCCTGTAGAGCACATCAACACCTCCACCCAAATTTGTGTCAGCTGCAGACAAAGTGACGGTACCTCATCCAGATAATTGACAAAGATATTAAACAGAACCTGCCAAAACAGGTTCTTTACAACCTGTTTACAAACAGAACTTGTAATGATATTTGTGAAAACTATGTGTATTTGATACCAGCATTTTGGTTGTGCTTTGGTCAGACTTGATGTGACAGTGATGCCTCTGCTCCTAACAGAAGCCAACTGCTAGTGTCTTGTAGAACTCTGCATAAAAAACATGGATGAATTAAGCTCTTTTGTCTGAAGAGGGACCTGTGCAAACCTTATGCACACAGTTACACCTATTTCAAAGAGATATTTTGATGTCATTTTAGTATTTTTTGGAGGTCCCCAATGAGGCCTTCATAAAGAGCTTGCAGTTGATAACTCTGCTAATAGCAGCTACTAAAGATGCCTCTCCTTCCATAGGCTTTGAACATGTGGCTGCATAAAGCTGCATTACTAGCAAAACGATCATCCAGGTAGTGCCTGAAAGTTCTTTATTTTTTAAAAATTGATTTTAATGAATGCAGTAATATGTTCTGTCTTGATGCAGGCAAAAGTAAGCAATCGAACATTAGGGGAAAACAGCAACAAGTGGTGAGGGGCTGGGGAAGGCACAGCACCTGACAGTCTGCAGAGAGGAGCCAACAATGTCTGGGGAAACTCAAAGTCTGTAAATTACTGGGAAATATTATGCAAAGTGCTGCTAAATTACTATCAGCCTCAGAGAAGAATTTACAGGAAATTTTACAGATGAAATTCATAAATGAAACAAGCTTTAGGTTTAAGTCCTTTGAGCCTTTGTGCAGTTTTTTCATTGCAGCAAAGCCCTGCATGCAACCTGTCAATATGAAAAGTTCATGCTGAAATGTAAATTCACTGAATGGGAAGCATCTGATGAGCCATGGGGTCTGTCTCTGGTGGCTTGCTCTTCCAGTTATACGAAAAAATGGGGATGATCCAATGGTTGTAGCATCCATGCAGGCTATGGGCTCTGTTCCTGGCTGCTGGTGCTATCTTCAACTGGTTGTTTTTCTCCAGGTCTTCATGGAGGGCCAGGGCTCACAGCCTCAAGGTATAATATTAGCTGTGAGATGTTATATGGGAGCCTGTAATTAACTTAGTCTCCTCCAGCTCTCTCTGATCATTGGAGAGAAATAAAGATCAAATTAATCATCTTAGTGTCCACCACTCCTCACCCTCTGAAGATACCTATAGCAGCTGTTCTACTACAAGTGGAGAAATTAAGATCAAGTGTTAGAAATAAATTCTTTAATGTGAGAGTGGTGGGGCCCTGGCAGAGGTTGCCTGGAGAAGCTGTGGCTGCTCCATCCCTGGAAGAGTCCAAGGCCAGGTTGGATGGGGCTTGGAGCAACCTGGGACAGTGGAAGGTGTCCCTGCCCATAGCAGGGGGATGGAACAAGATGACCTTTAAGATCCCTTTAACCCAAAGCGTTCTGTGATTCTATAAACTACCTCAGGTAGATGCCTAAATTTGAATATGAGGTGTCTGAGCCTGATATCATTAAGAATTAAACCCTAAAAAACTTTGAAGGTCCCTCACTTTGTCTAATTTTTCATAAATGTGATGAGCTGTCTAATTTTTCATAAATGTGATGAGCCTGAGTTTTCTTATCTCTGAGAATTGTGCACTGCATTATATACTGTAATCAGGCACTGGGATGCCTGCACTAGCAGGATGATAGTACAAAAGGCATCCTTCTTTCCCTTGTTACTGACTCAATCCATTTAGGTGACAACTCACCCAGATAGACCTCATCCATCCCTTACCTGACCATTTTTTTGCCTGATCTCCCTCCTCAGCTATGGGTGATTGTGACTCTCCAATGATCTTACAGCAGCAACTATGGAGATTGATATTTTGGCTGTGTTACTGTCAGATTTATATCATCTGCGAAATATTTCCCTGGAACAAATGAAAATAAACATGACTTGGGAAAAGAAACAAACAACTTTGACTTTTGTTTTAGGATCACTTCTCAGCTCTATTCCATAAATAGAGTCTGTCAGGATGCCTACTTATTTATATTCCTGTCAAGATGAGTACAGCAGGACAGTCAGAAACCGCAAAGTAAATACCAAGTATGGTGATCATCCCTCAGCTCCATTTTTAGACATCTCATTCTGTATAGTAAGAAAAACCACCTAATATTAAGCAGATGCATTTTAATGTAACTTGATAGCGGAGCTGGGTTAGAATACAGTTAAACAAGTTGTGAGTTGTCACTTCTACTTCTTTTTTTGCATAGCAGCATCCTTTATGCCATTTATTATCATCCTTGCTAACAATTATCTTTCCCTGATTTATCAGTGTTGCAGTCTATCTGGCACCTTAAACTCCAGCTTAAGTTTTTAATAAAAAAAAGAAAAAAAAAAGTTTTGGCCCTCATTCAGCAAAATTTGCTGGAAGTATTTATTGGTTCTTTTTCATTGGAAAACCCAAACCAGTATGGACCAATTTCTCACTTTGTAGTGATGGATACGTATATATTTCAGTCCTATTGGTGGATGTGTATGCAGTGCATCGAATACTCATTCATATCAGCAATATATATACACACACATTGCTATTCCAATAATAAAACATATAAGTCATTCCAGGTTATTATAAGTGGACCCAGAAAACCAATACATCATTTTGGTCTTTTGAGATTTTCAGCTATAAATCTCTGAGTTGTTTGACATGAACTTCTGCTGTTATTTCCCAGGAGAAATTGACTGGGAATATTTTGGCCTAAGTGAGCTTAAAATGCACTCTGTCCATGTTAAAGATATCTGGAAAAGCCTTGTTGGAAAAGTTCAGATATCTTTACTGAAAAGAGATGCATATTCTTATCAGATTTAGTGGAGTTCTAATGATATTCTCTGTGCTTGCATAACAAGAACAAAAATATACACCCTGTCATTGAAGAACTCTGGGAGCTTCTTATGTCTAAATTCTCTGATTGAAATCATAGAAGAGTCCTTTACCCATCACTGATTTTCCTTCAGCAGTTGTTGCAGAAAGTGTTGCCACTGGGAAGTTAATTTTTTATATAGTCAACCACCGTGTAACAGGAGACACATGTCAGCAGGGTCCACACATCACTAGTCTCATTGTAATCCGGAAATCTTAAATCATCACTCTCTAATGAAACAAGAAATGTGTATTCTAAATTCATAAAGATTTATAAACATTCACCGTGGCCATCTGACAGATTTATGCATCACCTGCAGTTCTCTCATTCTTCAGCTCTGTCCTATGAGGCATGGGAAAATGATGCTCCTGCACCATTATGCAGGGCTGAGAAATCTGAAAAAGGTCAAGTTACATAGTCTGAGGGAACTGGATGACTAAGAATGAACCACAAAGGAAGAGCAAGCCACTTAAATTGATAAATCATGAGACAAAATAGTTGCACAGGAGCTTGCCTCGTGGATGGCTTTTTTTCCTGGTATTTGACAGGGCAGTCACTGGATGCTTTTATTTTAGGGCAGTGGTACTGCTGCATGGCACTGCAGCAGTGCACAGTGTTCTGCCTTTTGAATAGTCAGTACAGGACAAAAGGATTGCCAGGAAATCATTTTCTTTCTCCTGTAAGGAGCTGACATTTCATTACAGAAAGCAATGCCCTCTGCCCACTCACACACAACATGCAAACCTCTTAAAACTGTTATTTTGGGCTAGCATCTAGTGAGTTAGCATTTACTTCAGAAACTGGGAAGCATTTCCATTAAATTTCACTTTTCCAATACATCAGGCTGAGCATAATCCAAAAATGAAGGGTCTGTTTTGCCACTGGAATTCACCCTGATAGCCCAATATTGACTCTACTTATTTGTGTTGGACTAAAATGGCATCAAAATTTGATGTGGCAAATGAAGAATCCATCACTTCCTGCAGGGAATTTTCTACAGTCTAATCACCTTCAGCCTTACAAAAAGTGATGACTAACACCCCACAAAAAATGTTGTCAGTTTAGCTTCCAGCCTTTGGGATTTGTTCTGCATTTCTTTCCAAACCAAGGAGCACTACTGCATCTAATACTTCCCCGCCACAAATTTTCTGATTTTCTGCAATCAAAACATATTTGGTTCCTGTCTTATGATACAATAAAATATTTAGTGTCCTGTACATTACTTAAACTCCTCTCTTTCTCTTTACAGAATCTTAAATCATGCATCTGGCCAGATGGGGAAATGAAACCACCTCCCAGCACAGCTATGGATTGCAGGGTGTTATTCTCGTAAAGCCTGTGCGGATGTGCTGATGCCATGGGATCAGGGCTCATGGTCACTAGGCATCAACCCTTTTATTTCTGGGCAGATGGTTGTGTTTGGCTCTGCTGGAAGATGTGTTGCTCACACAGTCCTGCCTCAGCCAGTGTTCCCCATTGCTCTGAATCCAGACATTAATCCATCTATTTGAATAAGGAAGGGGGGATGGTGATGTGGCCACTTCACAGTTACATTCAGGAAATTGATCTGCAACAGCATTAATTAATGGGTCGTGGACGAAATAGGATCTCTTTCAGCCTCTCCCTTAATTCCACTCCTGTCTCTTCATCATCTGCCGAGATTGCTTTTGTCTATAAGCAACAGCAACAATGATGGGGTATGGTGTATTACACAGTCACTGATTTAGGAGTGAAAACAGGTCTCTTTAAGAGCTGTGCAGGGTTTGCTCTTGATCAAATGTAAATGCCCAATGTAAACTGCCTTCAGTTAATGTATCTTCAATGCACAGGGATAGTCTTGCCTAGATATGGCTCTGTGGCATTGAGTGCCTCATGCAAACCTTACTTTGCCAGGTCTGTGCAGATCCTTTTGCCAAGGATGTGTAGACCTGGACAAAGACTGTACTAACAAGTGTACACAGAGTTCGAGTAACACCCTTGGAAACAGGTAATTGTTGTAATTTCTACCATACAGCTCAAGAAACTGGCCCATTCATAAAACTAAATGGCAGCACCTAGATAGGACTGAGTTGATAAAGGAAATTGTGTTTCCTAATTTCCACAATGTCCCTGCTCATAAGTACAGCCATCTTTCTCTGGAAAACAGATTCAGAAATTGAATAAACCAACATAAAGCATCTTGTTAGGAGAGGAACACACCAGCATGTGTTTAACAATGGGAGCCTTCTGACAGTTGATCTTGGTTTCAGACTAGAGTTCTTGGATTTCACAGACATGAGACTACAAGTGTTGTTGCCTATAAAGAAGTAAGAAATGGGTTTGCAATGCATCTATGCAAGAATTCATTAATGATCATAATTTATTCGAACTCCTAACAAAAGATAACAGATGTGCTGAAGTTCTCTCAGTATGTGTGTACGTGTGTGTGAACATACCATTCCAAAGTTTTTATGTTGAGTGAATCAGAAGAAAACACAGTGGCAATGCCAGGTGGTCAGTAAGAGTTTATATTAAGAAAACAGCAAGTGTCGGTGAAATCCATTTCTGCCTGGCGATCCAGTGGATAACTGTAGATAGCTCCAGCAATCTGTGCTCAGTTTTAGCCTCCACTATTAAACTGGGTAAGCTACCAGCTCCAAGTAATTTGTAATTTTAAATTAGTACAAGGCTCATGACATTTCTCTTTTGGGACTGTTCCAGTGAGTGGTTTGCTGCCATCATGTTCACATTTAAATAGGTAAGGCTGCTTTGGTCAAACTCTATTTATCAGTTCCCTGTTCCTACTGTTTCCTTGGAAGCCAAAAATGAGATCGAAAGGGAGTGCAAAGGCAAACTTTTGCTGATAAGTCTTCATGTTTTCTGAGATTTTGTTGTTTCAGTTTAATTCTGGTTTTCACTTGGGGAGATGTAAGAACTTCAGGCATTAGTGTGTTACTTGCCAACTCCTCTGGACTGGAGAAAGTGATTATTAGATGTACAGAGAAAGCTGTGTGGAAGTTTTAAAAGGTATTGCTGTGCTTCTGTCAGCTGGAATTATATCTGCTACCTGCCAACTTGACTTGTGTGGAAAGGAAAGCAGAACAAAAACAAACTGAAAGAAAGAGGAAATTCAGGAACATATTTGTTACCTTCATCCAGTGGGGATGGCCTGTCCTGTGGCTGTATGACCCCCTTACCCTGCCAATCCTGTTTTTGAATTCAACTTGGAGCAGAACAACTTTTATCTCCTCTGCTTTTGAAATTTGTTTCTCAACATACTGTGATAGGTGAAGAGATGAGCAGGGGTGGACTGGGATGAAAGGGAAACAAAGAGAGAGGAGAGCAAGGCTAACGTCTCTGGCTCTCCTCAGAAAGTGGACTCATTATCAGGAGACAAAGTCCAGTGTGATTCTCCCTCAGTCCAAATCACATTTATATATTTTTCTAGACATTTCTAGCACTGTGGTGCCTGGAGGAACCTTAACACAGTTACCAAGATTGTCATATCCTTTGATCAATGGGAAAACTAGGTATGAGTCCTTGGGGGAAATCAAACTTGAGGGAAATTGACTTCAAACTGAAAGAGAGCAGGTTTATCTTAGGAAGAAATTCTTCCCTGTGAGGGCGCTGAAGCCCTGGCACAGGCTTTCCAGAGAAGCTGTGGCTGCCCCATCCCTGAGAGTGTTCCAGGCCAAGTTGGATGGGGCTTGGAGCAACCTGAGTGGAAGGTGTCCCTGCCCATGGCAGGGGGGTTGGAATGTGATGATATTTAAAACCCATTTAAGCCCAACCATTCTGTTATTCCATGAATATGATTATTTTCACTGAAACATCTATGAAACAAGAAATTATCCAAACATGAAAAACAAAATCAGATTATATAGTCTATGATTCCATTATTTGTGGGTATATTTTGATTGTGAATAGGAAAGCAGCAGGTAAGTGGCAGAAGACATTATGCAATCAGGTAGTGCAGGAAACAGCTCTCAAATAAATACTTCTCTTGGGCATCACCCCAAAGAGGGGTCAGATCAGGAAAAAATTCAGTGAGTTCATTCTATGTTTTAGTCAATATAGTGTCCTATATTAAAAATATGACTTTGTTTTTTCATTTTTAAGAAGTTTTCCAGCTTTGCCCAATTTCATTCTTTTTTCTCATCCCACCAGCCCACATTGTTGGAGGCAGAGGTTCCTGAGAGAGTCCTGTAGGAAATGATACCACAGCACTCCAGCAGCAGTGTAGTTTAATGGGATATTTCGCACAAAGACGTATTAGTATGCATAAAACACAATTAATTTCAGTCTCTCACACTCATGAGCACTGAGTTTTTTAAACAGCTTGCCCATAATTTGGGCATTAAGGCACCTGTTTCCAGGGAATCTGTCTGAGATTACTTGCAGTGAGTGGAAGACAAGGAAACCAACTTTTGAGACCCAGCCCACATTTCACAGCTTCTTAAGCTGTTGGTTTGGGATGTGTCTCATTGTGCCAATGAGGAACTGATAGTGACTAATCTCTTTATCCTGACCCACCTCTCTGAGTCACCAGAACTTAGTCACTGTCTCCGCTCAGAGCTGCTTGTCAGGAGAAGTTGCAGGAAGTTGTGTGCTGGGGTCTGACCTGCTGCCATAAGTGTCAGCAGCAAATGGTCTTCTGGTGTTTTGTTCTTGCACCTTCACATACAGCCTTGATTCATATTAGTATAAACACATTTTTTTCTACAATTTGTCACAGCTGTAGAACTTTCCCGGGCCTCTGTTTTCTAATACATCGTAGGCATGCTGGTACATGCTGACAAAAAGAGGTGATAGCTACCTCTTATGATGCAATATTTTTCACCTCACAAATCTCACAAGCTCTTGGTATTGCCCCAGGTACGTCAGCAATATATTACAATAAACTTTCCTCCTTCCTGGCTCAGGATTACAAAAGAATATTACAGTTTACTTCCTTCCACATAATGATTTTTGCGTATAAATTTTAATCTGATTCAATCTTCCTATTTTCTCTATTTTATTGGATTCTGGTGAGGGTTATGATGTGTCTTGCTACTTTCCCAGCCTCCTTTATTCAATTTATATAATTCCTGTTTATCTAAGACAAATGAAAAAAGGTTTGAAAGGAAAGGAAAATGTAGGACAGAAAAAAAGAAATCTTTTGAATAATGGAAAAAACAAGTGCCGTGTCATTTTAAAGTATTATTCCAAGCACTCTATTTGCATTTTCCAATGTTTGCATTCCCCTCATTTTGGTGCCTGATGGACCTCATTAACTTGCACCATCCCAAACACCTTGGGGCTTATTGAGAAGCCTTCTGAAATCAAGGACACCAAAACTTCATTTGACTGTTATTATTTTCCATTCCCTTTAACATTCAATTATTCACGTCTCTATTTCTGGTTAAAGAGTGTTTTAGTTCTTACATACACTTAAATGTCTATATATATACTCAGTTTATATGTATTCATAAGGCATATTTACACTCTGTATATACATATATAAATATATGCATGTAAAGTGAATCCATGTGTAATATCACACATATTTGTACTCTCTATATTTATATATAGAAAGAGAAATCTGCATTTCTAGAAATATGTACATATTTTTATCTATGAGCACTCCTGAGTCCAAAGGAAATGGGCAGCCAAAGAACTCTCAGATCATGAGGGCTCCGAACATGTATTTTTTGGGATAAAAGCTGTCCTTAAATTACTAATATTGAAAAAAAGAAGGAAATTTAGAAGGGACTGTTGTGACTATAAACACAACCCTTGAAAATAAAGCAGATGTTTCTGCCAGAGACCTCAAAGGTATGAATACAAATCACAAAAGTTCAGTTAGAGGGCACTGAAAAAGTGCAACCATGACATCTAGATAGAGGAACTTTAGGGTTTACATGAATTTTTAGAGAATAACAACCACTCATGATAGACAACAAGGACATCTGTAAATTGCATATAGGAGCATAAGAACATGAACTCGTTAAACAGGCTTCTCACTTCAAATATTTGCTGAATTGGTCTCTTTGATGTCCTCTACTGCTACAAATCTGAGCAGGGCTTTGGTGTTATGAATGGAAAATATGCGTGGAGGAAGGAGGGGGTGAAGACAAGGAATGCCTGTGGGATGCAGGGACACACTGGGGGCAGAGCATAATTCACCCCACTTTGGCCTATGCACAGTGGTTTAATGCAGATGGAAACCAGAACCTGTGTGTGGATGGCAACATCAACTATGTGAGCTCCTAGAAATCCCAGAGACTCAGTCTGTCCATGGGGAGTTTTACTTAATATCACAAATTTCCAGAATCTTCTTCAGAAAATGAGGTGGGACCTGTCATCTGGCCCATAGTAGGTACCACAAGTCTCTGTACACTTCTTTCTAGAGACAGCTTAAATAGAGCTCAGGAAATGTTTGGCATAAGAGAGAATTGTCTACAGGATTTGGCAGCTTTTTTTTTTTTTTTTTTTTTTTAGGCAGGGTTAGTAGAAAAAAATAGAGAAATAAGGCCAATGGAGAAGAACAATGCAGGAAATTTATAAGGAGGGTAATGCATCCAATTATAATTTGAATCCTAAACTGTGTGCTGTTAAGTGCTGTTAAGTGTAACTGCAGTTTGGCACTGCTTTTAATTAATTTTGTTTGGCCTATCAAGGAAAGCAGGCTAAAGCACCCAATCTATTTTTTTCACTTGGCATTTCTGTATCCATCAAACCGTTTCAAGTAGCCTGAGAGTAATTCACATTATGACCATTTCCCTTTAAGTTAGGCCAACTCAAGTGTGGAGAATTAAAATTAATTATTCAATGACAACAAAGGCTCAAATGTTATCAAATTTGGCTGGTTTGTTGGTTTGTTTGTTTTTCTCCTCTCCAGGCACTTCAACTCCCCAGGCTCTGTCCTCTTCTTGTGTATGGCATTTTGAAAGGCAATGACAGATTGTAAATTCTACCCAAGGTTGCTGAACCATTCAGCAGAGTCAAGGGAGGCCTGATGAATTCCTTTTATGTGTCCTGCATAAGTGTGTATTATACACTCATTAACAATGTGAGGGTCTGGAGCTTGTTGCAGTTTTGGTACAATAAATCACTGTTCTTCTGTTGATTTGGAAATTCTTATGTCTCCTGTGAGCTGCTTAAATGCCACTGTGCATATCCTTGAGGTGAGACAAATCCTGACTGTACGTTTGTGGTGCTGACAGCAAACTTCACCTTCAGCAGTGTGGGATGTGAGTAGGGGTGTCCTGGGCTGCTTGAGATGCTGTGGGGTGTCCAGGGTAGCCACATGTGGCAGCGAGGTGTGCCCTGGGCTCCTAATACATCAATGCCATCATCATGGCCACTGCTGGTTATTTCATCCTGTGACAAATCTTTATAATCTCTGGCACTCTGGAATTTCCTTAAAACAGTTGGTTTAAAGCACCAGAAATTGGAATAGGAAAGCTTCAGATAACCTCTGCAGAGATGCTGAGGAGTGCAGGCTTTGTGCGAGGTTTTTTCTGAATTTGGGTCCTGCAGCTCTGGTAGAAAGGTGAGCTCCTGTCTCTTTTCCTCATGGGATTATGCAGAGTGAGTGAGCACAGAAACCTCTAGACCACAAGTTTAACACCTACTTCCTTTCAGAACGCTTGTCCTTGTTGTTTTAGTGTGTTTTCAGTGAAAAAGAAAAAAAGGCACATGGTTAAATGTGTTCTCCATATGTTTGTTTAGAATAAGGAGGGTTTTAGGAATAAAATTGGTTACTCTAAGCTTTACCAGAAGTTGTGCTTCCATGCTTAAATTTCTTTCTCAGACTGGAGAAATGAGGGATTCAGGGAGAATGTACAGCATATTTCAGTGCCTAAAGGGAACTTACTGGAAGGCTGGAGAGAGACTTTCCACAAGGGCATGGAGAGACAGGACAAGGAGAAAGGGTTTAAATTGATAGAGGACAGATTTAGATCAGATATCAGGAAGAAATTCTTTACTGTGAGGGTGGTGAGGCTGGAGAACAGTTCCCCCATCCCTGGAAATGTCCAAGGCCAGGCTGGATGAGGCTTGGAACAACCTGGTGGAAGGTGTCCCTGCCCATGGCAGGGGGGAAGAACTGGATGGTCTTTCAAGGTGCCAAACCATTCCATGATTCTGTGATTTTCAGATGATTTAGTAGGTGAACTGGCTGTTCCACAGGTCAAAGCACACCCTGGAACCATCCATGAACATTTCCCTGGGAGAGTTGGTTCCTTCAGTTGCAAAGGGCATCAGGGTGGGACAGGAAATAAACCTGTTTCAGTTAAGTTAAACACTGCCAGGACATATTTGCCAATCCATTTTCCAAATTCACAAGGAATTTACAGGGATTCAATTTGGTCCATAATAGCTGTCTTCAGCACACTGCTGAAGGTTGGGAAAACTGAGGCACAAAACCAACAGGCCTTGGCAGGTGACAAAACTGTTTTTTTGTTAAAATTTGTTATTTACAAGAGGATACAAGCTGGGAAATTTGATGTGTTTTCCTGCAGTTGGTTTAAATGCCGGCTAAGGAAGACTGCAGTAACACTGTAAATATCTGTAAAACGTTAAGTCATGGAAGAAATAAGTCAGGGGACCATCATGAATAGTCATTAGGAGTAAAGCAGAGGACAATGTATGCTCTGTATAAGGAGGGTTCCATGGGAAGTGCTGGACTTCTGATGGGAATATTTAATGACTGGACAGCTTGTGCTGTGGAGATTTTGAAGAGCAGTACTGGAAGAAACACTGCATGTTCAACAATTCAAACCCTAACCATGCCTGACATGACATGCTAGTGGGGGAGATTATTATTCCAAGTAGGTTTCTTTTTTTTTTTTTTTT
>VWZN01001870.1:17367-50896 GCA_013396955.1 Regulus satrapa
TTTTTTTTTTTTTTTTTTTTTTTTTTTTAATTTTTTTTTTTTCTCTAAAAAATTTTTCTTTTTTTCCAAACCCAAAAAAAAAAAAAAAAAAAAAAAAAACAAAAAAATTATTCTCTGGGGTTTACATCTGGCCAGTTCTTACTTTAGTGGTGCCTTGTGAGAGTCTTTTTCACTGTGGCAAGTGGTTCATTGTCTGAGAAAGCTTTTATTTCCTCCTACATTTTATTTTCCTCTGCCTATATCAGATATCCTTTTCTTTTGTTATGCAAAGGTCAAAAGAAACACTCCTTGACACCTTCATATTCCAGTTGGTCTTGAATAGGAATATTTAAGTGCTAAAAGGAGGAGGAACAGAGAACTCAACACTTTCCACAGCCAACCCTGAACACTCTTTCAAGCTAAACTACATCTTACACTTCTTGAAAATAATTCTTCTTTCTGCAAATTATGTCTGGTTCCCTCTGACTGGGATATAAGCTCAATAATTTTGTTTTCTACAGTTGCTCCACCATCTGCTGCATTTGTACTATGTATTTACTGATCTGATTGAAAGAAATTTGGGAAATTTGTTCCATACTGCACCTACTTTGAATAAGCTACATTTAAGCAACTTTAAAATATGTTTACAGGTGCTGCACCTTCATCTCCTTGTCAACCTGTAAGCTTTGCACATCAAAACAAGGGTTGTGGTGTTTTGAACTACTAGCACTTCTTTAAGGGGATATATCTTCAAAATCATATATAGTTATGCACTTACAGCTACTTCTGAAGTTCCCAGAGATTCACCTCACATTTTGACCGCAGGAAGATTTCAGAGTCAAAACTAACCACAAAACTTGACATCATTCGATCCATAAATCCCAGAATCACTGGGTTCTGCAGTAGTGAGAGATTAATTTTAAGTGGCAAAGCCCAGAAATAATAAAAAAGAAATTGGGTCAGGTCTCCCTCCTCTGTATGCTCTGTGCTATCTGCTCATCCAGGTGACTTCTGTGTATCACAGTTGATGGAATGACAGAAGTCTCAAAGGCATTTCTGTTATTTTCATTAAAATAGGAGGAAGAGTAGAGGTGTTATTGAGCTGTTAGACTGAGCAGAGAGATTCCATGACTGTCCCTGCCAAAGTGGAGCCTGTCAGAAGAGCCCAGCCCTCACAACTCCCAACAGCACCTGCATAAACAATTCTCTGCTGATTCCTCTGCTCATATAGCACACCAAGAAACTTTGGGTTTAGAGAGTTGCTCACTAGCATCCCAAACCCAAAATATGTAAAAATTTCAGACATAAGATGGCAGACAAGAAGAACCAACCCCCAGAAATCCAGTGTGTTTACCATTCATTTAAAATCTCATGTTTTGTAGCCAAACCTGTGATATAGCTGGACTTTCATGATCCTTGTGGGCTCCTTCCAACTCAGGATATTCAAAGATTCTCTGCTTTTGTGGGGAGGATGGGAAAACCTAATGGCTGCATGTTGAATTCTGGGAATCTGTGTCACTGAATCTCTTTAATTGAATGGAAATACAATGTTGCACTACTGTACTTTATGGTTGAGGCAGATTAAAATTGGATGTGTTGAGAAGAATAGGGAAGGTGACAAACATGGAAGACATCTCTGAAAAAAGAAAAAATAATTATGTAATACTCCCAGGGATACCCAGGGGCTCTTCAAATTCATCTGGCAAATAATTCTACATAAGGACAAGATATTATTGCCACATAGTGTCTCTTGTTAAGATTTGCTCAACTCACTGCCTGATCCTGTCAAAATGCTCTCCTATGTGCCAGGAAATCACTATGTATTCAGCAGTCACTATCAACAATATTTTTTCTTTCCCCAGCAGCACAATTGAGGTTCATGATATTCTTTCCACTCCTCCAATGAAGCAACCAAGGAGTTCGATCTAGTTACAGAAGGGCAGTGACATAAACAGCTAAGTTAGGCAAAGTCCAATTCAGACTAAATTCCCAATTTATTTGTTTGACTTCGGAGTACTCCCATGAGACATTTCCATGCCAAGAGTTCATCTCTTGGTAGGACAGATGCTTTTTTATATATATATATATATGTAGAGAGAGAGAGAGAGAGAGAGAGAGAGAGATCCCTAGGATACTGGTCTATAAACTTGTGTTTTCAGTGGAAGTAAAACATTTAAGGAGAATGCTACAGGGAATAGATTTTGGCCATTCTTCCACATCTGCCCTGTGGAGCTGGGGAAACATTTGCAAGGTTAACTTCAGTAAAGATTGGGAAGCATTCAGATGGTGTAGGGATGGGAAATAGATAAATAAACTGTATAGAGAGAGGCACAAATTGCATTTAACAGCTGAGCCAATGAATCAGCATTGTTAGAATACATTTGATTTTCTGTGTGCACAGCAATTAAAGGAAATAGCTTGCAGGTGAATATAGAGGGGATAGATTCAGGTCTCTGCACAACAATGATGGCTGATATAATGAAGATCTAATGAGAACAAAATTGAGATTCAGAGTTACAGATGGTGTTTCTTTCCATCACTATCTGGGATATTATTTTCTTCAAGGATCTGCGGTGTATCATTTTTCTGTGGTGCTTTAGAGCAGACCCAGCTGTCAGCAGGACTGGATATATAAAATGGCTGGGGAGTGTGTTAGGTGATTATACCATCCAATTTTAGCTGCTTAAAAGATAAGAGCTTTTTCTAAGTCAGCTGTCTGGTGTCCCTGTAGGCATCTCAAGATGAGGCACCTCAAGAAGACAATAATTTAACTTACTCTTAGCACCCAACTCAAAACTTTAGGTCCTGAAAACTCTACAGAAGTTTTCCTCAGTTTTGGGGACTTTAAACTATCAAGCCATCCCAGATCTTGTCAATAGCGTGTCCCATCTCTTTTATTTCTGCAAATGGGCACATGGCATAATTTCTACTGGAAATCTAAAAAATGGGACAGGACAAGAGAAAATGTCCTCAGGTTGCATTAGAGGAGATTTAGAGTGGATATAATGAAAGATCTCTTAGCAGAAAGAGTTGTCAAGCACTGGAACAGGCTGCCCAGGGAAGCAGTGGAGTCACTATCCCTGGAAATTTTCAAAAAAACATGTGGATGTGGTGCTTGAGGACAGAGGTCAAGGGGGACACATGGTAGGTTGCTGGGTTTGAAGCTGGATTTGTTGATGATCTCAGAGGTATTTTCCAACCTTAAAAATTATATGAATTGTTAAAGATGATGAAGAAACTGGAGATTCTTTCAACTGTCCTCTCTACTGTCATTTATTTCAGAACATACATAAGCAAGGCTCAGTGACCACATGGTTAGAATAATTATTTTCTAGCTCAGGGCAATGGTTGGAGTATTTCCATGGGACGTCAGAGACAGGTTAAAAATTATGTTTTTATAAAAATGTTATTATCCTGTTATTATTTCCAGAGATCACACACCTTGTGCCACTCTGATCAACAACAGACCTTAGCAAATACGGACTTTGTGTGGCTGCCTGTGTGTTTGCTAGAAAGCTCCATTCTTCCTTGGCCAAGTACCTCTCCTTCACAAAAGGTCTCCTTCTGGCCTGGTGTTTAGAAAGAACCAGCTTTCATTTTTATGAGCAGCTGCAGCTGTCTAAAAACCAGTGGAGATGGTGAACTCAAGAGTTGTTTTGTGGTGGCAACTGTCTTCACCTTCTTGTGGCTGCTACTCCCTTCCCTGCTTTTCCTTGGGTCTTTTGGGCTCTGACAGGCTGCTGAAGAGCTCAGAGATGCAAAGAGCGAGGTCTTGAACATCTCAGTCTACTTCAGTTACCAGCTGCAGCTTCATTTTGGCTTCTTCTGCCCGATGTGAGGCTGCAGGTCTCTGCCGTGTGCTGTGCACCATCTGAATGGTGTCTTTGTACTGGCTCTTGTTGGCTCAGCTGGTGGGGAGCCCATGTTTGGATCATGCTGAAAGGCTGCTGTTGTTTTCTTTCAAGGATTACAGGCATTTTAGTTCCTTACAGGGATGCCTCAGTGGATGCCAAACGAAGCACTGCCACATCTGCAGCCTTTTCTGCCTCTCTCCTCATCTGTGTACGTTCTCACTGTGGTGTTTTGGGTTCCTACCAGGGCTCTGCCTCCCCCTCCTCTTCTTTTAGAGCTGTGAAAACATTTTTGCTGCTCAAGCCATAGCAGCAGATGGTTCTTTACTTTCATCATCATTGTTGCAGTGTGGTCTCTTTCCCAGATTCCAAAACAGTCAATTTCACAAATCTTGTCCTCAGCATTTGTTAGGATGCAAAACCAGTGGCAGGTCTGAAAACTTTATGTCCTACCCATGCAGAGCTCACTGCCAAACTCAATGCAAACCCTGGTAGAGTACTTCTCCAGAATTTTTGTGTGTGCTCCAAAAATATCTCCACAAACTATGAGGTCCAACTTTCTAATCATCAGTGTTTGGGAAAACAATGCAGAATCCAATTATATTTTCTTTTTTTACATTATTGTCTCATAGTACAGGGATACCAATACATATTTTTTCCTGTTTTTCATTTCTTTCTGCTCTGCCCCCAGCCCGACCTTGTACGCAGCCGCTGATACTTCAAGGTGTATGTGCTGGAGCATGGACTTAGCCTGGGTCCTCAAACCCTTCAGATGAACACCTGCAGCACAGACATCGCCACCTCGAGATGTACCTGCTCTGGCTGGGCTGACTCATGGCCACAGAGATTTCAGTGTGTTCTGCTCCCGTGCAGACTCATCCACAGGTCACTGTCCCTCCAACTCAAGTTCACGTTGGAGTTCCAGCCTGTCCAGTGAAGCAGCACAGGAACAGCAGAGGCTCCCTGGCCATCTGCCAGGGCAGGCACATCCCTGCTGCTGCTGCCAGAGCATTCCCAGCACAGTCAGAAGAGGAGCAGAGCAGCAAGAGAGCGAGCAGTGGAAGAAAAGAGCAGCCACTAACAAGCTCTGGGCTCGAATAAACGGGCAAACGAGTCCCATGACAAGCACAGGAGCTGTCAATTAACAGCTAAACAGCAATAACAGCTCGATCCAGCATATGCCAATCAAATCTGTTGCTATCTGGAACCCTCCAAGTCTGTGTTGGGTGCCAAAATGGGCTGTTGTAGATTAACCCCAGGCAGCAATGCAGCCCCCCACAGCCACTCACTCATTCCCTGCTGGAGGGATGGGGAAAAGAATTGGATGAAAAGTGGGAAAACTCATAGGTTGACAAAAATATGGTTCAATAGGTAAAACAAAAGGAAATGCAAGCAAAGGAAAACAAGGAATTAATTCACTATTTCCCTGGGGCAGGCAGGTGTTCAGCCATCCCCAGCAAATTTGGCTCCATCACACAAAGTGATGACTTGGGAAGAAACATTCCATCACTTCAAACATGCCCCCTTCCCTGCTTGTGCCCCAGATTTATAGTCCAGCATGGTGCAGTGTGATCTGGAACATCCTGTGAGTCACTCAGGGTCAGCTCGTCTGGCTGTGTCCCCTCCCAAGCCCCACTCACTGGTGGGGTGAGGAGTAGAAAAGCCTTGACTCTGTAAACTCTGCTCCATAGAAAAACCAACTCTGTCTTATCAGCACTGTCTGCATTAAAAAGCCCCATACTATGGACTGGGAAAAATATTAACCCTACCCCAGCCCAAAACAGTTGAACTGTCCAGATTCTGATCTTCCCACAGCAGAACTGTCCTTCCAGAGGAGCTGGGCACTGGGCAGGCAGGAGGAAATCTCAGCTGCACTCCACTAATTGTAGGATGATTAATGGCCTGTGAACATGAGCTATACAGAGATTTAACAACCTGGTAAAAGCTTGTCCAGCTCAGGGAAATCACCTCAAGAGTTTAAGATGCTGCCATAACATTTATTTCCCAGGGAGGGATTTTTACTTTCTCTTGTCCCATTCAGTGATCCTTTATTTCTGGTTCTGGGCTTCAACCCATCATGTGAAGGGAGTTGGCATCATCTGTATCTTCCCCCTGGAAAGATTTTCCCCTCTGCAGTTCCTTAATGCCAATTATAGCTGCATCAAGTCTGATTTAGCTTTCAGCCTCGTTGTTCTGCTTCTTTTGGGGCAATGAGCATTGCAATCTGTGAGCAGATAGCTGGCGTATGGAGAGGTATCATTTATTTAGAATAAAGACCCTTCAGATAAAGCAGATGCTTAAGAGCCTCAGTGAAGTGAGCTGTTAAGGAGAGATACCTTAGTTGGCAGGTTTATCAATCCCTGGTGATGAGAAAACCCACCTCCAAAACATTAACCCACATTGTTGCTTTTTCCCTTTAACATTCTCCCCTTTAAAACAGATTTTCAGTTCTATTTGTCAGTTCTTTATTCTTTTGCTCGCTGATAATTTTGGGTGCTCAGGAGGGGTAACTACCAGGAATTCAACTTCTCACATACTTTTAAAAAATCTTTTTCATTATGTACTCTTTCCTTCCTGGTGCCATGGGGATGGTGGTCTTATTTCTGTACTTTCAGTTTAAAAATGCATCCAAAATTTAGATTTAGAAAACACCCAGGCCAAAATCACACAGATTTTTCTAGAATATGTATGTGCTTTCCAAGGGGAGCAGGACTAAACCCAAACCTATTAAAACTGAGTCTTTTTTTACCTGTCTTAAATAACAACTTGTTCCCAATTCCCCTGTGTGAAGAGGGAGGATTTGCTTTTTGTCTCTTTTCTGTAGTTGGAGAGTCTGGTAATACTGTTATCCTGAAAAATAAAAAAAGAGATTTACTGCTGATTTGCATCAATGTAACAGAGACCAGAATCAAGCTCCAAATCTCCAGTGCTGGGGAAAAAAAACAAAACAAAACAAAACAAAACAAAAAACAAAAAAACAAAAAAAACCCAAAAAAACCAAACAAAAAAACTTAAAAATGAACTTTACATGGGAATATAACTGTTTTAAGGGTTTTAGTCACAAGCTCAGGAAAAAACAGGGGGTGGAAATATTGAATGTGGCGAGCTCCCTGCAGACCATTTCCAACACTGGGAGACCCTCTGGAGGAGGAACCAGCTGTCATGCAATTATTTACTCTGCTATTTGAGGAAAAAACCACACACATTTTCTTGCCATAGCAACTGGTGCAGCACTTGGTGTTTGCAATGTGTACCCAAATTCTATGAATCATCATTAAAATAATAATCTTTGTGACCAGTGGACTCTAGCAAGTGACTCATTAAGAGAACCACTGGAAAATAATTAGCACACAAGCTTGTTTATATGACTGCATCTCCGCAGAGGTCTCGTTCTTGTTGAGGTTTGTTTTAATTCCAGGGGAATTTTGCTTTCAGTGTAAAAACACTTGTTTCAATCAAGGTAATTACCTAAGCAGTACAGTTTTGTGTACAGTGTTTCCATTAAACCATCCTATTTATCATGAGAGTAAATGGAACAGTTAGAGGCAGTTTTGGAGCTGCTCTTGGCAGTGGGCCAGGCCAGGTTTGGTTTTTTTTTTCTTTTTTTTTTTTTTCTTTTTTTTAATGTCTATGTTGTTTTCAGCTTGAGCATCTAAAATTGTATCTCTGTAGAAACCTAATTACCAAATGCTTCAGGTGTAGAACTGGCTGCCTCAAGTGCTCAGCAGGTTCTTTGAGGTCACAGCCATCTGTGACTTACTATGGAATTCTTTTGGAAAGGAGCCCCTGACTGCTCCTGTGTCTTGGTGCAGCTGACATGAATGGAAATGGATCAAAGTGCTGCTTCTTTGTGTGTACAAATGCCAATTTGGCAAATGCTATTTGCCCCTGCCATCATTTCAAATATTCTCTTTATCTGGATTAATTGATAACTTCTGGGCCTGGTTTGTTTAAGAAATCTTTGTTGTTTCTAGGAGGGATTTATTTTGAGGAATTGGAAAGCTCTTTGTATCTTCTGTGCAATGTAAAATCAAAGACAGGAGCAGGATTCAGTTGTTGAAATATAAGTGTTTAGTGTTGTTTGGGCTATTGTAAGGTAGCTCCAGAAAAGTCCAAATTTCTCTTTGTCCAGTGTTTTGACTACCAGCCCCAAATCAATGTTGTGTCCCTTGCCCATGTGCAACTGGGGCAGCTTCAGAGCTCCACTAACTATAAAAATAGTTCAGATGGCAAATAGAGGACTCAGTTACTCCTGTGGGCATCTAGTACCAGTTGAATTGCCTTTACTATCTCTTTTCTGGCCACTGGATGCTTCAGTTTGGCTTCTGTTTCTTGTGTGTCCTGTGAAATGTCTGCCAGCCCAATATCAGTTTTGGCTACCTTATTACAACTCGAAGAGAATCACAGACTTACAGAATGGTTTGATTAAGAGGAACCTTCAAGATCATCTCATTCCAGCCCCTGCCATGGGCAGGGACATCTTTCATCAGACCAGGCTGCTCCAAGCCCCATCCAACCTGGCCTCAGACACTTCCAGGGATCAGGAGTCTACAGCTTCTCTGGGAAACTTGTACCAGGGCCTTCCTATGCTTATTGTGAAGACTCTTTTCCTAATATCTAATATAAAACTACTCTCTGTCAGCTTAAATTCATTCCCCATTGTCCTATCACCACTTACTCTTAGAAAAAGTCTCTCTCAGCTCTCTCATAGGCACTGGAAGGAGCTCTGGGGTCTCCCTGGAGTCTTCTCTTCTCCAGGCTGACAATCCCCAGCTGTCCCAGCCTCTCTCCATATCAGAGGTCCTGCAGCCCCCAGAGCCTCTTCACAGCCTCCTCTGGATTTTCTCCAAGAGGTCCATGTCCTTCATGTGTAGGGAGCCCCAGAGGTGGACACAGTGGACAGGTGAGACAAGATGACTCCAGATTTTTGCATTTGGGCATCTGGATCACAACCATACAGGTACCTTCCTTCAGACACCTGAAGTCTGAAGGTGTCTGCTTCCCTCATGGGGGATTTTCTCCCTGGTTCTCTCTGTTACTGGACTGAGGGTTCAATTTTTTTTCATTTAATATAATTTTCATGATCCAATGCTGATTTCTTCAAGGATGAGTATTTTCTGTGTGTTGAGGAGCAGTTCCTGCATAGAGCATGAACAGCCCACCTCCACAGCATTGCTGAGGAGTTAATTGAGATGCTGTGATCTGCACAAAAAATTCCTTTCATTTAAGGTAAAAAAGTATGCCTGCTCTCTGCAATGTGGAGGCTCAAAACTATCCAGTTGCACTCAACCTGTTTGATACTGGTCAAAGAGGTGACATAAATGCCTGAGAAATGCAAAATCTTATTTCAGCTGTACTTCTAGAATACTGGGGAGCTGCAGAATGTCTCTTATAAGATGCTAATTATTAGACTAATGAGCTAGATGGTCTCATTTTTTTTGGAAACACTCATGGGACACCCGTGTTTGAAGGGATTTACAGATTAGGAAATGTCCAACTGTTCTACTTAAAGATCTGTTCCATGAACTGGCTACATTTGCTGGTAATGGCTGGAACTGAGTGTGTTGATGAAATAATGAACCAGTAAAGTACTTAATGCAGACATGATGTAAGATAATAACCCCAGGAAGAGCAAATGATGTACAAATGATCAGTTTTTCTCAGATTGAAGCTGCCATTAATTAAGGCCTATTAATTTGGATCTCAAATTGCTCCATTCAGGCACCTCTGCAAAGTGGAACTGCTCTCATCTACCAAACTGCCTTGAAAGAATTTTCTGGCTGATAAATCTGGTGTTAAATCAAGCCACTCAAGGAGTTGAAAGAGTTCTTTCTTGGTGAAAGATATGGAGTATCTAGGGACAAAATATATATCCTAGAGATTGTAAAAATACTCTATAAAAAAGTAGTTGATATCAACAGGAGACCATGTTTATCCAGAAGCCAGTAGTGGGTTGAAGTCCTCGTGCTGAGATTTCTTATAGTGGCCACGTGGGAATAATGGGAAGGGCAGAGAAGGTTAAAATTGTTTGGACAATTGTTTTTTTTTCAACATAAACAGCAAAAAATATTGTTACAGGAACATCCAATTTTTAATTTTTTTTAAACCCCATTTAATACTGTCTTAAGTCCTGGGAAATTTGACCAAGTTGTGTTTCCAGACAAAACCTGAATTTAAAAATTTTTTGTTATTTTCTATTTATTGCGATTTCTGTAAATTACCCTACTGCTAAACTTTTTCTTTTGGACCATCCTAAAAGTGCATTTATTGGCAGATAATATTTTGAACCAGAAGAATTCCTTCATTCTGATTATAGCACTAAAGCTCAAGGAGAAGAGTCATCTCACAAATGGACAATAAACAGTGGTATCAATCACTACAGAAATCAAACTTTGTGTTTTATGAAATATAGACCTATTACAGTGATGCAGGAGATAACCTGAGGTATAATAATGTGTGAGATATCAGGACTAGAATAGGCTGAGGGACTGTCTAAAAACATAAACTTTGAGGAGCTGATGTCTTTCCCAAATTGTGTCCTGAAGGAGACACTGGATTTTATGTCTCAGAATATGTCCAAACTGTACTATTCTGTGCAGCAGAGATAAAAACAATACAGGAAACTTATCCCCCAGGAGCACAAAACTAACATAAGTGGTGGCATCTTGTTGTTTCTAAGCTGCACCTTATTGTGGAGGGTGCAAGTAAATATTTGTAGAGGCATTTCTTTTTGGAAGAGGTGATAAAATTTAGTCTTTACTGCAGCTGCAAAATTCTGTTAACCAGCAGCCTGAGATTGAATAAAAACCAAACTTAAATTATGGGTTTAGATTTCAAATGGTCTGCTGATATTGGAATGATGATGCTGCATGAGATGTCAGTGGCCAAATATTCTGTTTCTGTTTGTAAGCAAGAGATAAATCAAACTAGTGAGCTTGGCATGTCAAAATTGAAACTCAGTAGCAGATTACTCTATTCAATAGTGAAAGATTGTCTTGACCTTAAAATTAGTAATTTCTTTTGGTTAACTCAACATCAGTTCCAAGACAAGCATTTTTAGTCACAAATATTCTTCCCACATAACCATAACTTGAACTAAATGTAATTTGTTCTGGGGTCAGGGGATCCAGTTGCTTTATAGGCAGCCAGGTTCTATTCCTGGAAAATTATATTTTAAAAAAGGAAAATAAGTTAGAACTTCAATTCACCTTTTTAAATTTTTTTTTCCTGTTTTCTACACTTGTCATTTCTGTTGCACTTACTGTTTAAAGCATAAGCTGAATGAAATCCACAACTTATTTCAAGCATCAAAGCAGCAGTATTTTGTTTCATAATGTTTATGTTCTGATTTATGCTGGTGCCATACGGTTACACACAGTTGCATATCCAATTCCACTCTTTCTGTTGTTTCCACGATTTACAATGTTACCATCTGAAGATGTGAATTTTGGACTTCTGCTCATCTGTCCTGTGGTAGATTCTGCTCATGGTGAAGCTTCTGCCTTTATGAGAAAAAAAAAATGGACAGTCCATGGGTGAAATGCTATGAGATTTCCAGCTGGAAATTGTTGACAGAGAACTAAACAGCTATAAGGAAGAAAAGATTGCTTTTGGAACAGCAGAATCACTTATTAGATCACTGTCCTCCTTAGTATTTTATTCTGTTATTTGAAGCCAAAATCTTCCTAGAGTCACAGAATGGTTTGGCCTGGAAGAAAGATCCTCTACTTCCAAACATGGACATCAAAACCATGAGCACCTTTATTCAAATTTATACCCACTGTGGTTTAACTCTTAAGAAATTAGGAGTTTAGTCAAAGTTCTTTGTCTGGGATCCCTTTATGCTCAGCAAAAAGAGAAATGTACTTACACAGCCAGCCCCACCCATGCACATCAGGAACATTAGGGAAGGGTTCAGACCCCGGATTAAATAACTGCACTTCAGGTTTCCATGTGTAAGTGATGACAAACAAAGTGTCTAAAATCTCATTATAAAGAATGGGCATACTGTTAATGCCGCTAATAAAATAGAAAAAGCTGTTCTGCTGTCCAGTAAATGGGTGAATTATTCAGTTCCCTGAACATGGACATCTGGTGCCATTCAGGTGCCCTGGGAAATATGACACATTCAGAGGGGATCACACCTTTCTGAAGGCTGTGTGGGACAGCCTGCAGTGCCTGGAACACCAGTAAGTTCCACTGGCTGGAACTACATATGCCACAGACCCCTCTAGAGTGAAATCAGGTTTGTAACCCAATGCACATGGAAACATTTCCATCCGGGTCTTTCCCCCTGAGCTGATTCCCATCCTGGTTTACGATTGCATGAATTGTGTTTTGAAGATGCTTCATTCCTTGCATCAGCTAAGACCTAGATGACTATCTTAGATTACATGGCTAATTTTTAGATAGCTGAGATTAGGTGATATAAATTTCTCTTTCCCTTTAGGGCTGAAGGGAAAAACTTTACTTTGAATGCTGGAAAGAATGCAGAGCTATTACATTTTACGAGCCAGGCACTAAGGAAGGAAATGTGATGTACCCTTAATAGCAGTTTATATTTGTGTGTTTAAAAGCCTGAAAAGCCTGCTTGTACTTTCACAACTTTTTGTATGACCGGTGCACAAACAGGCAGAGGAATGAAATCATATTATGTGATTTTCATGCTCAGGGAAGGAGACAGCAGTTCAGTATGTCTTGAAATAAAGTGGTTTAGTGAAACGTGACTTGGATAGGAATTGTGACATTCATAATACACAAAGTGATAGAAAGGTTAGAGCTGATCCTGCTGAAATTTCAACTTCAGGCCCATCACCATGCTGAAGACCTTCTCTGTGTTCAGAGAATTCTACAGAATTGTAGAATCTCATAATAATTCGGGCTGTATGGGATCTTAAACATCATCCAGTTCCAACCCCCTGCCATGGGCAGGAACACCTTCCACCAGACCAGGTTGCTCCAAGCTCCATTCAGCCTGGCCTTGAATACTTCCAGGAACGGGGAGTCCCTGGACAACCTGCGCTAGTGCCTTGTCACCCTCACAATAAAGATATTTTTCATAATGTCTAATCTTATCATGACAAAGGCTCAGACCCTTTCTAGGTCTGCTGGTTGCTCCAACCCACCTATGCCCTGTAATAGCTTTGTTTTAACTTGGTGATTATGTCTTTAATTCAATATTCACTGAAGTCTTTCCATCAAACACGTAGGACCATGGAGTAAGTGCATGCACACTGCTTTGGTGCTATTTCCATGGCTTCTGGTGGCTTTTTTTTCCCAAGTTAAAAATCTTCCAAGGATTGCCTCAATAAGTGAAAATGATGGTGGCAGAGACCCTCAAGGATCTTCAGGCACTTTCTTTAAGGGTGGGAATATTCATTTTCACGACCAAAGGCATCAAGCTCCATTTGACTTTGGGAGCAATGGAGTTGTCTGTGATTGGGCCACAGAGATTTACATTGAATTTCTTATGGTTCCTCATCTGGCTCAGTATCCAACTGCAGCCCCCTGTAAATGTGCTTGTTTGTTCTTTTTATTGCAGCCATCTCCTGCAGACACGAAAATGACTGTTATCAAACACCCCATTGTATTCTTGCTGGCCAGATGGCTAAAGGGGCATTACTGCTTGCTCCCCATAAACTGTATGCTTTGCTGTAGGCATTAACAAGGCAATATATGTTTTAGGAACCATTAAATACTTGAGGTTTAGGTAGTAGCAGGTATTGCAGTTGTGGGCTTAAAGATGCTTTTAAAGTCCTCCGCTTTGTCCTTAAAACTCAGCTCAAATGAGGCTGCCTCGGGAGACAAATTAAAATAAAAATAACCCTCCAAACGCAAAGTTTGGTGGTGCTCCTGAGATTAGCTCCTGTTCGGCATGGAACTGTGCAAGTTGTGAAATGCCTTTGAGCTTTCCTTGTGAGATGCAGATCCGGATTTCTATGGGCGCAGTAATGATGGCTCCTTTGAAATTGTTATCCTGCTTCCTCCACCCCTGCGTCTGCTCCTAACACCTCAGAAGGGAGTGCTCAGAGCCCAGAAAATCCAATTATTGAAACAAAGCAAAGAAACCTGTGACCCTGCCATATTTCTTGTGAGGGAGGCCAGGCTGCCAAATCTTTACTGAACGTTTACTCCATCACATTCTCTGTGCTGGGTAATAACAGAAGAGGACTCTGTGCTTGTAAAACTAAACTGTTCTGTAGCTGGAGAGCCATTTATAGCTGCACCTTCCAGCCCTTTTCCACTCATACTATCAGCTCCAAAGTCTTCTCCCCTTTCCCTCCTCCGCTATTTGCTTTTGTCCTTCCAAGTGGTGCTATGTTTCTCCAGATGTTTTTTCTGTGCGTTGTAAGCTCATCATTTTATTGTGTCCACCCCCAAAGAGACTACTTGATTTAATATGCATAGGAGACCAGATTTCCAAGTCAAATGCTGCAAAATATGAAGATTTCATAGAATAATAAAATCATTAAGGTTGGAAAAGACATCCTATATCATCAAGTCCAACCTTTGACTGAATAACATGCCTATAATATTGCAAAATGCCACATCTCCTCAGTTTTTGAACACTTACAGGGATGGTGAATCTGCCATTTCCCTGAGGAGCCTGACCCAGTGCTTAATCACTCTAAGAAAAGGTATTTTTCCCCCAATGTCCATGTTCTGCTTTTAGTGTCTGGGTTTCCCACTCGGAGGAAAATAACATTATCCTCACTGGACCAAAGAGACACTGGAGCAATTAAATCATTATCTCTATGACATCTAGTGCTCTCCTCACATGCCTGTGAATGGGCATTAGCCTTGTTTTTAGAACCTGTAAAGACTGCTCCAAACCCACCAGGCTGTCAGGAAGCTTCTTCTTTGCTTGCAGCCATGAGGTCAATGATGCTTTTGCTGACTGATTTTTAGGTTCCTTGAAAGCAGTTTTGTATCTTCTTCCAAATGTGTCACCCTTGGAGAGAGATCTCTGTAAAATAACCATGGAGCCACCTTGCTATTCTTTTCCAATCCCTTTTGATTCACAATTGGATGATGGCTGTTAGGCTACTGATGAGTGAATTTGGACAAGTCAGGGATATTCCTTCATCACCTCTATGGCTATTTGGTAGAAATTCTCTACTGTGAGGGTGGTGAGGCACTGGAAAAGTTGACCAGAGAAGCTGTGGCTGCCCCATCCCTGGAAGTGTTCAAGGCCAGGCTGGATGAGGCTTTGAGCAACCTGGTCTAGTGGAAAGTGTCCCTGCCCATATCAGGAGGTTGGAATGAAATGAACTTTAGGGTCCCTTTCAACCCAAACCATTCCATGAGTCTATGATCCTGCTGGACCCACCTTTTGTGGCTTATATGTTAACGTGCTTGGGGAAGGGCTTGCACATTGTCTTGTTCTGGGTTTCTACAGCTGGCGAGTCTGCAGGTAGAGGGACCATGATTAGTGATAGGGTGTTGGCACAGGTTTATGATAAAAATGTCAGTCATCATGAATTTCTGTGACTCCATCATATCCCCCCTGCTCTGTTACCCTTTGCAGACCATCAGGACTTACATCCTGACCTGAGTGGACCTGACATCTGGTATTTTCCAACTGGATAAGAATAAAGTGAGTCCAGGGGTAGGTTCATCATCCTGTGCCCTGAGTGGCCTGGTCTCAGCTCACTAACAGACATCTTGAACATTCCCTGCACACCTCACCTCCTGCAGGTTCTGTTGGGATGCTTGCACTGCCTTGCTATGAGGGGAAAAAAAATAAAGATTTTGGACAATATTAATCAGGAAGCCAGAAGAAAAGAGCTTTTACTCACTTTCAGTGCCTGTCACCTCCTTTGTGCTACTGATAATAATCAGTCCATAATCTGCTCCCCCTGATGATGGCTTTCCTACCTTCCTTGCTTAATTTTCAATATTTTCTGTGCAGTTTCTTTTCTCATAGGAAGGTGCTATCAGCAAGCAACAAAAACCAAAACCAAAACCAAAACCAAAACCCTGAATTGTTCTCCAAATTCTCCTGAAGATTCTCTTTTTCACCTAGACCCACAGAAAATGTCCAACAGTCAGACAGTTTATTGGGGTCACTTTTTATTATATTTGTAACTGCATTTTCACTCTTCTTGTATTTGGAGTAGACACTAAGGCAGATTTTTGTTCTTCTGCAGCACACCAAGCAGAGAGAAGTCTCTGTATTTACTTTTTGACATAATAAATCAATTACAGGAATTAGATTACATAGAAATTATCAACACCTGCTGTGCCTGCCCTGACCCATTTTACATTTTATGTGTGTCTGTTTAGACAGGGAATATTTGCAAAGCAAACTTTAAAGCTTCATGGTCACCATAAGCACTGCCACAGAATGTGTGTTGACCCACTGCACAATGAAATGAATAAATTTACAAAATTCAAGGCCTTTACCATTTTCTGAGAAGTCTGCCAGAACCTATTAGTCCATGTTTGGATCAAATAATTTTGAATCACAAAGAAATTAGAAAAAAAATCAAAAGCTGTTAAATCCAGTGTGCCGATATGAAGAAGTTAAATCCTTTGAATAAATTACCCAAGAGATAATTTGCTTGGCCTTTTACCACAATTGTAACAATAGAAACAGGAAAAATTGCAGGCAAATTTAATCAATTTCTCTAAGATATAGTCATTCTAGTTCAAGATTATGCAAATCCAAAATTATTTTTCTTTTCAAAACCAAATAAGTGCTTGGATTTTGATAGCTTCTATTGTCTTTTCTTCTTAGCATGCCATTGATTTCACCTTATTTCCTTGATATTAATATTTTCTGTTCACTTGGGCAACTCAATCAAAATCTGTATTTTGGTCTTGGACTTTTTTTGAGCCTGACAACAGCAAGAAGGTCAAGTCAGGGCATCTGGGCATTAGAGAAGAGTGATAATTATTGTCTGTAATGCTAGGAGTTCATTTTTATCCAGAGAATCTGTTTTCACACTGCTTAATGATTTCTCAGTTCCATTATCTATTCCATCTAGTGTTTGTTGTTACAGGGGTGATATTGCTTTTGGCTGATGATGTTTTAATATAATTTTTTTTCTTTCAAACTGTTGCTAATTTCTAGACTTATGTATCTCTTTAGTCCAAACCTTAATGAGTCAATATATTCATACTCCTATAAATTTGTCTGTCTGCATTTAGAAATGTTTCTGTCTGCAGAGCTGGCTTTGACTGAAGATGGCTTCAACCCTCATGCACAAAAAAAGCATTTTTGTAAATTCTGACCCCATGAGCTTTCATCCCTCTGGAAATACCTTGTTCACCCTCTTTCTTGGAGACAGTCTGTGTGTGCTCCAGCTTCACCCCTTGGTTTCTCCTGATCAACACAAATGTTGACTCTGAGGCTTTGGCTGCACTGCTGATGTGATTCTGGGCTTTGTCTATCTGTCCTAAGTTATCTTCAGATTAAAAAGTACTTTTCATAATGCAGAAATATGTCTTTATTTTGTTATCTCACTCAATTGGAAGTTTTTTTCCAGAGCAGAATGGAAAGGGACAGAGAAAAAGAGGGCTCAGGGAAATGATTTAACTTGGGCATAACCTGAGCATCCACCTCTAGTCCTGACCCCCCTGAGCCAGCTCAGCCTTTGCCAGCTGTGTGGAGCTGCTCTGAATAAGAGATAAACCTTCTCCACCCCTGATCTATGTCACAGATGTACTTTAGACCTTAAAAAACTCACTTCATCACTGTTGTAAACTGTGCAGCTATATTTCATCCTAAGGCTTTCCCCTGAACACCCTGTGCTTAGACGGCCTCCACTGTGAATATTTCAGACAGATATCATTTATGTATCAATCTCCATCCAGAAATTTTCATCATAAGTAATTGTGATGTGAGAAGAAGAGAGTAATTACAAGCAAGGCTGAAAAACTGATGTTCTCTGATTGTTTTTTGTAGAATCTGTTTGTTTTACAAAAGTGGAAGGTCTAGAGGGATGTAATAAACTGTTTCAACAAGGGAAAACACTGTGAAATGACAAAATATAATGAAAACTTCAAAACAGGTATTCCCTATTAAAACACATGATTTTTTTTTTTTCCAATTAAATGATTTTTTTCTGGGCTATAGTGACAGCAGAGTGCAGGCAGAAAGCAATAGTTGAAAAGTTGTTCATAATTAATTTCAAACATTTGTCTCCATATAAAGATACCATGCTAGAATTGACACTTTCCTTAATTTTCAGATTTTTTGAAATAAATGAAGCTGTTTCATATGAAAAATAATAGAATTGTTTGGGTTGGAAAGGACCTTAAAGATCATTCAAGTTTCACCCTGCCACCATGGGCTAGGACAACTTCCACTAGAGGTAAAGGTCAAAGACTTGCCTTAAACACCTTTGTCTGTGATGAGCAGATCTCCTCAGGGTATGAAAGCTCCACACAGAGGTCTCCTGAAGTTTCCATGCTTTGGACAGCACTGGATGCTGTGCTGGTGCCATCAAAGTTAGCCTTGGTGTGGGATTTGAAACTGGAACAGCCAAATTGAGAACACTCCACATCCCACTCTGCAAAACTCCTCTCTCTGCCCCAGCTGAATTAATCTAACATCATCCTGACTGCCAGAGCTGTGAGATCCACATTCAAAATACTCCTTGCAGGGCAACTCTGTAGAAGAATAGGCCAATATTTTTCTCTCTGCTCCTGGAGAAATTTTTTAATGGCTACTGGAGCAATTTCTAAACCTAATATTCCATAAATACTTTTAGTGATTTGGACTCAGGATTTACCATTCAGTTTAACAGGAGAAGGTTGTAAATAGGCTTAGGTCAAATAAAAAAAAGGTTAGAAGTATTTAGTTTCAATTCAAATTATAAAAACATAAGCAAAATGTTTATACCTGACAGCAGAAATAGTTTTTTATATTAAAAAAAAATAAAATGAGCAATTTTGGCTTGAACTTTTCACAATTTCCTTTTTTTAAGCAAATATTGCTTGTGTTTTAAGTCCCACACAGAGGCAGAAAAAACCATAAAATTTTCTCAGTACTGCAGAAATCTCTATTTAATCCCTTCTAGCTATAAATCTTACTATCCACAGATAGTTTCATAGCATGAAAACATTTTTCTCAGTTTTGGACTACTTGCCTGTCTTCAGTGGGTTTTTTACTTTAAGTCAAGTTGAATAACTCTCACTCTGTTAAAAAAAAAAAAAAGAAAAAGCCAGAAAATAATGGGTAAAACACTTTTATTTTTTTCCACGTGCAGTTGCCAGCAGCTCTGTAAAAAGATAATATTTTTTGTTGTGAGGTGCCTGGAATGACGCATGAGGTGGCCATTAGTGGTAATTATGACCTGGCATCTGTTTAGTGAGCTGCTATTTTTCTTATCTTCCACGGAAACTCCATCAGTCAAGGTCAAATTCCTTCAATGTTTTCATCTTCAAGGAGCATGGACAATGTGCCTCCTCTCCTCCCTGACAATTGATATTGTCACTTTTCTGAGCAACCTCCTGCAATGCATACATGTGGTGGAAGGAAACAACCACAAAGAAAAGAACTTTAACATTCAGAGGAGAACAACATGTCAAAATTCCTTAAACCATGATAAATGTACCAAAATCATCCAGCTCTTTCCAAACAGTGGTGAGTGATGGTGATTTATGACTGTGGAGATTTTTCTTAAACTGGTAGTTTTTGCTGAAGAAAGGAAGGTCACTGAGTTAGGGTGTGCATAGTTTATCTTGTTCTCTGCAGTCTGCTATTCCCTTTGAAGGAGGCTGTGCCAGATTAGAGTCCTGCTCTGGGGGACCACCGTTAATAATCATCATTATTGTCCTAACCTAAAGAAAAGGGACACACACACTCACAAATCTTAACAAGCTCTGCATTTGTGAATCCTTTGACACTGCCACGTAAATAAAGCCAGTAATTCATAAATGAGAAAAGCAAATCCCAGCAGGAGAAAGAATAGCTGATCCCTAAACTGAGCAAGAAAAATCCGCATCAAAGAAGCTGAATGGAAAAAATACAAAACAGTGATTTGCACCGTATCATAGAAACTGGGAAATCTTTTATGGATTGTAAACAGCAGTTCTAGACCCCCAAGAAAGGTGAAAAAACAATCATGGAAATTTTACATGAGTAGGAAAATGGGAAAACATATTATCCAACAATTACTGTCTTTTCTATAGGAAAGAGCACAGCAAGCTTTGCTTTTCTACTGCTCACCTTAGAGAATTCTTATCTGCACCAAGCAGTGAGAAAAAAATCTTTGTTAAGGTCTGGGACTGAGACTTTGTTCCACAAAGAACTCCACAGGAAAACTTACCATCCTTGGATGGTACAGAAATTAAATGCAAAGACCATCAAAGCGCCATAGGTCTGTCCAGCTCCTTGCTTTGCCTTCGACAGGTCAGTAACAAGAAAAGTTAAATGACCAGAAAAATGTGTTTTTTCCAAGAAAACTCACTTTACAGTAATTTCCGAATTCCTAAGCAAGAGGTAATCTCATGCAGAGGCTTCAATGAGAATTTAGTGCAGTTTCCTTTGGTGCCATCCTACTGACAAATGGAAAGATAGTCCTGGCTCAAAGAGAGGTAGAGGGAGAGCAGGGCCAGGGAGAGATTTAACAGATGTCTTTATGGAGGCTGGGAGGGGTGGGTGGTAAAAGTCTATAAACCTCCAGCTAAGATCTGAGTAAGAATCTTGTTAGCTTTAAAGGTAAGTGAATGGGCATGAAGTGAAGTGAGATTTGTGGCTATTTGGAGAAAGAATCACTGTGTGAATTTGAAGTCACGCAAACAAGCAAATAACTACCAAGAACTTATAAATACTTTCTAGGTTCAAAATTAAATCAATAAAAAAACTTAGTGCATTATCTATTGGCCCAAGCTTTGTTACTGCCTTTTAGCTCACATACAAACCTAATTAAGATATTGCACAGAATGGACCCAAAATTTACTTAAGGATTTTGGGAATAAATTAAATTTCTTTGCCTGAGGATGTGTGTCTTGTGGTAGATTGGCTTTGGCTTTAAGCAAAGTTTAAACGATGATTGAAGATTTTCTTGTGCTTGGGGCACCTGTAAAGGGCTCTCTCCCATGTGGGTTTTCCCATCCATGCCAATATTTATGCTTGTTTATTTTCCTGCTGTGGCAGTGCCTGTAAGATCTGTCTTCTGCCTTCATGAAATGTAATTATCTATGAGGCTTCAGGCTTTTCTATAATTTTGTTTAATGAGGTCAGAAGTTATTGGTGGTGCACATACAGAAATACACAGTGGGAGTGAGACCACAAGGCTTTATTTCCATGGGAAAACAGGGTAATAATTGAACAGTCAACCGGAAAACACACAGAGTCCTCTGCTCTGAGAAAAGCCAGGAGGCTGGTTTGAAGAGGTAGGTTTAAAATGATGTTTTCAAAGAGAAAGAAAGAACTTGAGGGCAGAACTAAGGGCAAAGTATTTCCTACTCTGCAGTCAGAGAGGGAGGAAGGAAGGAGNTCAGTTCTATTATACTGGAGAATCAAATGTAAAGAAACAGCTTTCTCCCATCTTTCTCTGAAGAAAGCAATTCTGAGAAACAAATTCTTCTGAGAAGCAATTCCCATCCAATCAGATGTTCAGAAGCATAAACAAAGCCATGGACATCTCTCCAAACTCATCCAACTTTTGTACATTTTATTAATGAGAATTCTGGCTGCACAAATATAAGAAAACTTATAACAAATGTAAGTAAACTTATAGGATATGAACTCCTGAAACTCACGAGGAGAGGGCAGCACTTGACATGCATAAAAAAATCATAGAATGTTTGGGTTGGAAGTAACCTTAAAGATCCTCCAGTTCCCACGCTCTGCCATGGGCAGGGACACCTTCCACTGTCCCAGGTTGCTCTGAGCCTCATCCAACCTGGCCTTGGACACTTCCAGGGATGGGATATCCAGAATCTCTCTGGGCAACCTGTACCAGGGCCTCACCACCCTCAGAAGGGAGAATGTCTTCCCAATATCCAATCTAAATCTCCTCTCATTTTAAAGCCATTCCCCCACAATATCCAGACATGATTGTGACTATGAAAAGAATTTCCTCATATCCACAAATTCATGTCCTTAATCAGCCCCATGTAAGGGTAAGATCAAAGAAAGCAATGTCCATGCTCAGAACTGTTTTTGATAGAAAAGAATAGGATAATGTCAGTATTATTTCAAGACTGATTTTCAGAGCAGTCTGCACATGATATGAACACAGAGGAATCAGTCAGTCTGCATTTAAATAGTAATTACAGATATTAATGCCTACTTAACTGCATTAGGAAATTAAATGTAATGGCTTTTCCTGCCAGGAGGATGCTTCTCATGATGGATCACTTTGCTGATGTGACTAAATACCTTTCTGATATTGACTGACAAAGAGAAGGAGACAAAACATAAGAAAACTCTTCAGGCTCTGATAAAACATCCAGGGAGGGCTTTCAGGGATGTGGGAACACAGAGCAAAATTTGTACCTCCAGAACTGACACAAAGAGCACTTGTGAAACGACCAAGTCTTGTCAGCAAGAGCTGACAGGCAAAGAAAATGAGTTTTTTTCTTTATCTTGCAGGTGTCTGTAGGTCCACATGTCCTTCTGGAACAGAGAGATGCAGGAGTGGGATATATTTGATTTTACTGGTTTCTGCAATAAAGTGAGTTTCCAGATGTGTTTCACCCTGAAATAGATGGGTAAATTTTCTTTCTCTAGTTCCTCAACCTTATTAATTTGGTCTTAATTACTTCCAAGGTAGTCTGGGGTGACTTACTGAGAATTTTACCCTGAATTCATCTAGAGCTGGATAAGGTGACTCCTGCCATAGACTAAAATGCATTTAGTGCTTGAACACGGGTTTATTATCTTTGGTCACTCACTGGTCATGGACTGACAGTACAAAATTGATTTGCAGAGAACCAGAGTGGGAGTTTCTAGGGCACAGCTGTTGGGTTTTTGTTTTGTTTTGTGGGTGTTTATTAATCAGATGACACTGTTTCTGGTCCTTTTGATGTCACTGTTTAAAAATGTTGTCTTGCTGGTTTCTTTAGATCTTTATGCCTCAGACTCCTCTCTCCATGACCTTTCTATTACTTGGACTGCAAAACCTGTCAAGCTAAGACTATTTTGTAGAGCAGAATCCTCACTCATTATGTGATGCTTTAATAACAAGCTTATTTTGCATCTCTTTATGGCTTCCTTCTGGTGAGTTGCCCTGCAGGTATTTTTTTTTTTTTTTGACTAATTGTGATGCCCTAAGAGCAAATTGTGCCCTGGGTGGTGGAATTAAGGAAGCCCTGATTTGATTATTTGCTCAGAGAACAGGGATGAGAGCTCCTGTTTTTGCATTCTCCGATGTTTAACATGAAGCTACAACTTCTGAAGCTTTAGGAACCTTTACAACATCTCTTTCTTGTGTAGGTTCCATGTGTCTGAGAGGTGATGAGCTCATATCACAGGTCCTGTTTTCTATTAAACTTCTGACAACTTGATAACTTTGAGACCTCTCCCTCTGTATCAGATTGGATGGATTCTGTCCAAAAAGGGGAAAGATCAGCAGAGACACACACAGAGCATGGAACATAAACTTTGCTTCTTAAAGAAACCATGCAAAAACAGTCAATCTTTTTCAGAGACATTCTTGGCCAGTGCCCACCCCAGTCATTTTGTCTTTCGTACTTTTTTCTGGTTCAAAACTGCAAATCCTTATGAAATTACACTGGAGAGATCTCTGCTACCCTGGGCTAAAGAAGTTACTATAATTTATAATCCTCTCAGGATCATCATTCCAGTCTTTTAGATGCACAGAAGAAGGTGCCTTGTCTCTCAGGTGGAGAATATATTAACTGTTATCATCCCTCTGGCTTTAGCACAGGCAGACTTCAATTAAAACCCGTGCAGGATATAGAAATTAGCATTTCCTTTTTAGCTTGTTTTAGCTTCTATCAGGCAAAACTCTCAGATGCTGGGGGAATATTTGCCAAGATGTCTCTTGGGGACCAATTTGCAAATCAATGGGGATGCTGGTGGCATACACCTGTGTGCTTTTATTATCCAGCCCTAGAGCACAGGTCTGCTTGGCAGAATGTAATTGGTGTGCCACAGGTTTGCTATGAATCAACAGGACAAAATGGATTGTTGTGCACTAATTCTTCAGGTCCCAATTATCTCACCCTCATGCTTTGAAAAAACTGAGAAAACAGAAAAACTGAGACAGAGACATGCAAGGAGATGTAGGGGAAATAATGAATGTGCACAAAAGTGTGGTTTTATGTAAGGCCAGAGTATGAAACTTGGTGGTTGAGTGGTGGGGTTTGGAAGGTGGGAGCTCTGTTACCAATAAGAAGATGATGATAATGTGTCTTTCATGCCCATAATGATTCAGTCAGCTGCCCATCTTCTGAGATCCTGATTTCAGGATTGAATTTATATTTTATCCTATAGAAGATCAATAGGATCTAAGGAAAAAGCTGGCTAAAATTACATGGAAATCAAACCTTAAATCCTCCCTTTCTCTGTGAGCAGTGAGGAAGATTTGCTTCCTCACCTGCCCTAATATTCCTAAATTTTTGTAATACCTGGGAAACCCATATCCAGTGGGAATCAATATGAATGAATATCTCTTACTGAGATAGCTGAACAGTGGAGAAGTCATACAAGATTAGTTTTGATGCTGTCCTTTTTTTATCCAAGTTCCCTATTTTGTTTCACTGAGCACCATTTAAAAATGTTGTCGGGTTTCAACCAATTTTGAATCAGGTATAGAGTTTTCAGGGTTAATTAAGTTCCTACATGAATCCTAGGAGCCCATTAGAGATGCCCAAACTGATGTTTTCCCTGGAAGTCTGTCAGAGCTCAGTGGTGCATCATGTCCAGCCAGGACAAATGATGGGCACATATGTTAAGAAGACAGAATTCCTTATTTTCCCTTCTCACAGGTTGCTCATGCTGCTGGTGGAGGTGCTCCACAGAGCCCTCATTCTGCACATGCTGTGGAGCAGTTAGGAAGGTGCAGTAATTGTGGGTAATTCAGGATATATTTTTGCCCATTAAAATGCCTACATGGAATTCAGCCAGCCTTCTCTTCACCATCACAATCCCTGTTCATAGAGTTGTTTTTATGGATGTGCTTCAGTTTGGGACCCAACTATTCTGGACGGGGTTTCAACACACAAAACACAGACTCCAACCTCCTGGCCTCAGTGGCTCTGCCCATATCCTTCAAAGACACCCCCTTAACATATAACTCCCTTCTAAAATTGCTTCCTACCCTCTTTTCAAAGATAGCTGTTGAATGACCATGGTTTACTTAGGAGAATTAAAGAAAATTATGTATACACACCTGAAACTCTAGTGACATATCTGCTTATTACCACTCAGAGACAGCCATCCTCAAAGATAATTCTCGAGTGACTGAGAAATATTTTACCTTGGTAAAGAATAGCTGACCCTTGTTGCTTACTTTATGTTTCTTTTGATCACAAAATGTCTGTGACCAGAGCTTGTTAAAAATATTCAGAAGTATGCATTCATAGACGCCAAGGCTATTATTCATATTTTTAAGCCTCTGAATTATCTCTCCATGAAGTGTAGATACAGAGTCTAAGGTGTTTTTGTTCCCATTCAAACACTGGAACCACTGTGTGTCTTGGAGATTTTAATTCCTTTTATGTCCTTGGATGAATAATCCACTTTAAATCAATGTGTTTGCTCTAAACCAGAAACCAGTGAGAGAAAGCCTCTTTCTGTGAGACAACCTCAGCTGTGCAGTGTGGCAGCCAAATGCCATTAGACATGCTCTGTGTACCCTCTCCCATTAACAGAAACCAATGGAATGGGAATTATCTCCTCAGCGAATGGTTAAAAGCTACAGTTGGGAGATGATATAGTGACTTGAGAGCTCTTGGACACCTTTTTCCCCAGCCTTTCCAGAGGAAATGAAGTGATACCTCAGTCACCAGGCTGAAAGTGGAGTATATGAATGTACAGACAGGACAGCAATTAACAGCCAAAATCTGGGGTTCTGATGTGACTTGAGGCCCTTTGGAGCATGCACCCTGATTTTAAACTCTCTGTATTACATAAACTCATCTATTTAAGAAGGGCCTTACAGATATGCCACAGGACATGAAAGATGAGGTTTTCTGGAATGGCAGGTGGAAAGAGGAATTAATCCTTGACAGCATTTATGATGGCAGTACACGTGTGTGTAAGGCCACTGAATTCCATCCCTTGGATCTGGCCAGGTCGCTCTGGATGGGGATTCAAAACCAAGTTCTTCCAACATCTGGCAGCTGTTTTAGGTCAGCTTAGCTGAAGATTTTTACCAGTCTGTGGTTTGAAGGCCTCAGCAAGTGAAATGTGTCTCTCTGCCCCACTGGGCAGGGATGCCAGGAAAGCCTCATCTGACCCTGGCATAAATTTTAAACACCCCAAGATGTTTAGGATGATCTTCCTTAACTTCAAGGTTTACAAGGACTTCTGTTTTCTTTACAGATTCATCCCTGGATGATATGGATGATATAATAGCAATATTATGGACAAGCCTGATCTTATGCAACACAGACCCTTCCAAAATATTGGCAGATGACAAGAGAAATTAAAGACCACTGATAGAAGCCCATGTTGTGCTTAGAAAAGCAGACTGTGAGACTAAAACATTTGCCTACAAAAATGGTGTAGAATGTGAGTGAAATCTTAATGTGTCTGGAATTCAGATAGCAGGGTGATAAGCACAGTGTAAAAATGGAACCAGAGCACAACAAAGTGTAGCTTTGCATGAATCACTGAAGTCTCCTACTAGATTTGCAAGCAAAACACATATCAAGCTGCATTCTAAAACACATATTAAACTGCATTTCAAAACTATCATTTGCAGTAAAAAATACTGGATGAATTTGGCTGTTAGTTGTTGTACACGCTCTATGACGTACCAATTTCCCTTATGTTTTGAAAATAAAGGAAACCTAAACTTTGACTCTCCTGGCAGTTTTATTTTTTATATTCCAGATGTGTTACTTATCTATTCATTTTTACCCCCCACCATTAAAAGCAATGCAAGACTGTGACTTTCTCAGATGAGAATTGTATATTTTAAAATTTTTTTTTCTTGTTTTCCTTCCATGAAGGTTGTAGTTATAGCTTAGTCCTTTCATGCTAGTGCTGGCACTTGTAATGTGTGTCCCTGAATTTATGTGGCTCTAAATGAACAACTGCACTGAAGCATCTCATAAGCTTCTATATTTTCATTTTAGATTTACTACTGGTAATTACATGCTGTGCATATAACAGAGGATCTAAAATCAATTGTGCGCTTTACATTTTACTGGGTACTTATTAATTTCAATATCTATCTCAATTTAATTGACATTTCCTGCATAAATAAATGAGCCTTTTTTTTTTTCAGGATGCAGCAATAATCCATTAGTGACATTTATGGATATTTTTAAATGACTGGTGATGCCATGAAGTGAAAAAAATATGAAAATATGGAATGATTGATGAGGCACTCATTGCCTTTGAAAGCTGACCTGTCCCCTAAATTTCTTACTTCCACTATTTTTGCATTATGAGTCCCAGAACAACATGTTATTGAAATGCGCAAATGGTGTTATTTTATCAGGGTGGGGAGTCCCCCCTTTTACTTTCCTTTTGCTGTGTCTGAAGAGTTTTTCTCGATGGAATTGCTGAAGGTCCTGATAAGTCAGGAGGAGGAGGATGTGTTTCACCTGACCATGATGAAACCAGGTTTCTCATGACCAGGTGCTTTCTGTGGCAGGGTAATGGACATCTGGGGAGGTCACATACTGGTAACCACTGTCCTGTACAGGACACCCCAACAACCTCACCCTGTGCTTGAGAGAGTTGTCCAAATGCTCCTTGAGCTCTGCCAGGCATGGTGCTTTGGCCACCTCCCTGGGAAGCTGTTCCAGTGCTCAACCACCCTCTGGGTGAAGAACCTTTTCCTAATATCCAACCTAAACCTCCCTGACACAGCTTCAGGCCATTCCCTCCAGTCGTGTCACTGTCACCTCAGAGCAGAGATCAGTGCCTGCCCCTCCTCTTCCCCTAATGAGGATTTTGATAAGTGCCATGAAGTCTCCTCTCAGTCTCCTCCAGGCTGAACAGACCAAGTGATTTCAGCTGCTCCTTGTATGGCTTCCCCTCTATACCCACCTCTGAGTCTGCCCAAAGTTTAACACAGTGCCAGTGTCAGCTGCCAGCAGTAGAGGGGAGTAACATTCCTCAATTTCATTGTTGAGGTGTGTGCCTGTTTGCCGTTTCAGGGGAATGGATGGATTCATTTGAGCATAGCTCAAATAGCATTTGATTTGTGTTTAATTGACATTGAGGACATAAACATGACTCTTTAAGGCCCAATTAAAAGAGAAACATTACAGTGGAGTAGGAATTGTAAATCATTAATAACAATACACTCCAAACACCCCTGAGGGAAGTCTGTATTTCTTCCTGGGCACTTTTTTCTCATAGATTCATATAACCATAGAATGATTCAGGCTGGAAAGGACCTTCAAGATCATCCTCTTCCAACTCCATGTCATGGGCAGGGACACCTTCCACTAGACCCAGTTGCTCAAATCCCCATCCAGCCTGGTCCTGAACACTTCCAGAGATGTGTCCCCAGTCTCTCTTGACAACTTCTTTCAGTGCCTCACCATACTTAAAGTAAAGATTTTTTTTGCCAATATCTAATCTAAATTTCTCATCTGATAGTTTAAAACAGTTTCCCTTTGTCCTACCACTATCTGCCCTTGTGAAAAATTGCTCATATTTTTCCTATGACCTCTTCAGCTATGGCCAAGGAATGCAATTACTCTTCTTGCCAAAGTCTTCCCCCAAGTCCCTCCTGTTTTTCACAGACCACCACACTACTGGAACACAGGCAATATCCAGCCATGTGGCACCTGAGAGAGTTGTGTCTCAGGGAAACCACAGTGGACTTGTCACACTGGATGACCAATTGTCCCTTCTCCTCAAGAATGTAGATGTAGGACCAGTGGATTTGGGTCATTTGCTTTAGAATGAGTACAGTGTGAAAATGAAGTCTTATCCCACTGTCTTTTTTAATCACTCATGAGGGGAAGGCTCTCCAAGGTACTATTTACCTGGTCCATTTTAGACATAAAAAGCTGAGTGATGCTGTTGACACACCTGAAGGATGAGATGCTACCCTGAGGGACCTGGACAAGCTTGAGAAATTGAGCCATGGTAATCTCATGAGATTTAACAAGGCCAAATGCTGGTGCTGTGCCTGGGCTGGGGCAACCCCTGGTGTCAATCCAGGCTGGGGGATGAACGACATAAGAGCAGCTCTGCCAAGAAGGAACTGGGTGCTGGTGGATGAGAGGCTGGACATGACTCAACAATTGTAAACTTGCAGTCCAGAAAGCTGAACGTGTCCTGAACTGCATCCAAAGCAGCATGAGCAGCAGGTGAGGGGGAATTCTGCCCCTCTGCTCTGCTCTGGTGAGACCCCAGCTCTAGAACTGCACCCAGTTCTGAGGTCCCAGCACAGGAAGGACATGGAGCCAGTCCAGAGGGGGCCAGAAGTTGATCAGAGGGATGGATTCCATGAAATCCTAAGCATTTCACACTGTGCTCCTAGCTAGGAGTTGGCTCCCTGTTCCTTGTCTGCAAAGTCAATGCAGGTAAATCGGGTGTAAACATCTATATTTAGCAGATACATCCTGGTCTAAATGATGTAAGCAAGGGCACCCTTAATCAGTTAAAGAGTAAGAAACTGAAATAATTTTGTTTCAATCTCTATATCTCAAAAGTTACAAAAACAACTAATTTATATTTTTTTTTCCATGCCAGTAATTATATGAAATCAAATATGTGAATAATACCTACATTTCTAATTAAGCTGTCAGAGGTGGCCTTAACTCCACCCTCCCTACTTTCACGCAAGGTCGGTAATATGATTTTTAACTATTCTTTTCCAAAATAATTGCTGCTCAGATTTTCACCTGCTGCCACCAGAAGCAAAGGATAGAACCTGTGAATTTTGTGGGGGGTGGAAATTCAAGCACTCGGATTTTGGAGTGGTTATTGTCAGCCAATTATAATTTAGGGCTCTTATTTATTGTGGTTTTGTATTTTCATTGTTCAAATGTTTGAACTCGGTTGCTTTAATGGCTGCAGAATACTTGCCACATGCATTCTGAGGTCTGGTCTCCCTAAAGAAAATTCAGAAATGGCTGGCAATCCAAGCAAGTTCAGCTGAGGAACTATTAAGTTACATCTCAATTAGTCATTCATTAACAAGCTGTCCTTGCCTCTCACTTAGCAGAATTAACAGAAGTCATTAGTTTCTTTCAGCTGTGACCATATTTCCCAACATATGTGGATGATAACACAATTGGTTTGAGAGGGAGCTCAGAAATATGGAAGTCAAGAGAAGGACAGTTCTTCCTGAGAAAATGGGGCAGCAGCACACACCAGACAGGCCACATTTCCATTGATAACAGAGAAGAGACTGAGAGAAATGGGAAACTTGTGGGTGCCAACCCTTGTCTGCAGATTCCCTCTTCCCCTGACCGGTCTACCCCTCTTCCCAGCCAAAGCTTTGGAAATCTTCACTCAGGAGGCTGAGAGGTGGAGAGCATCAGCACTTCAAACATGACAGGGATAGAACCAATGCCTGTCTCAACTGCTGGCACTGATTTGGGGTACCTCTGTGTGGGTCAGAGGGATGGGAGGACATGTGTGAGCCTCAAGGCCAGGTACAGGTAGCAGGTTACTGCAACCTCTGCCTTCTGGAATGAAGGAAAACCATAGGGAATTCTGCATCCTGAAAATCATCACTGCCTGGGCCACATGGAATGCCCATGTGATAATCTCAGACTCTTCAGCGATCTGTGGGTGTGAAGTTCAGGAGCCCAACCTGGAGCTCACTATGGGCAATGAAGGGCAGATTTTTGAGGCATTATGGCCCCCTAGACAAAGCCTCAGATGTATTTTTGGAGAGGGGATTAAGCTGTCAAATCTGTTTGATGCTTTAGACAACTTCTCCTTAAAATCGCTGTAACATCACCTTGTCTGTCTGTCTGTTGGCTTCCCAGGCCTTAACCTCCACTAAAACAGCTCAATATTATGGTGAAATAAAAGATAATCAAGAATGTTTCACTCCAAACCAAGATGTCAAAGCCCAGTCATTCACAGGTAGTCTCCAGACAGTACCAGTGAGCTTCTTGGAGTATGACAAATACCACTGTAACTTCAGGAGCTGAGATCTCATTTATTTCAATTTACTGCCTGGTTCCTGAAGATCAGACACAGTTTGACTTTCCTCACTTTTTCAGGCAGCTTCTCTACTTGACATTGTCCAGTGGGACTTAGCACAGGTTATCCAAAAGGCACTCTCTGAGGCTTTCATTTTAATCTTGATTTAGACAGAGAGACACAGGATTGTTTATGACCCTCTTTGCTGGGTGGAAAGAGCTGAAGATACTCTTCATTATGGAGGGAAGTGCAAAGAGAATCGGTGACAGGTAGAGAATGGTTTAGAGTAGGGTTAGATTAGATATTAAAAAGAAATTTTTTCACATGAGGGTGGTGAGGCCTGGCACATGTTACCCAGAGAAGCTGCGGCTGCCTCATCCCTGAAAGTGTTCAAGGCTGCAGAGGGCTCGGAGCATCCTGGGATAGTGGAAGCTGTCCTGGCCCATGGTAGGCATGCCCTGTGGTTCTGTGATTCTGTGATGTAGATCTACACACAAATATATTTATATATAGATATACACACAGGTTGCTCTGCAGCAGGCCTGAAAAGTGAATGACACTGGTTTAAAGCTGTCACTGTTGCAGCTTGGAGCTGTCATTGGTTGGGAAGATGTTTTCCTCTCAGAGAGAGCAGAGTAACTTCTAATTGGAAAAAAAAGCACCAAATTGAGACCTTTCCCTGAGTATAAAGAGTTAGAGTTTTGTCTCTGTAAAGCATCTTGCTATTTCTGATCCTTCTGCTAGATCTGGAAGCCACAACAGTATTACTAGGCATTGGACTTGGTCAACCATGTGTGTCTCTTCCAGCTCTGGATATTCTATTCTCTGATTAAATGATCTCCTCATTTGGAGGGCTGACAAACGGAACATCACAAAACCCAGAGCAAAGATACACAGCCAAGGGTCAGAGATGAACACAAGATGTTTGCTGCTCTCTGCTCTCTGGAAGTATAACAGAAAAAAACAGCCAAGTCATTGAGGGATGGACTTTGCAATGGTTTGAGGGGTTGAACTGGCAGGTTTCTCCATTTTAGTCTTCTGGAACTGTGCAAGAGCATGTCACAATTGCCAATGGACAAAAATTACAAAAAGACTGTAGAATCACAGTGGAAGTTGCCCTGATACATTTTCTGTTGGTGGGCATCATATACTTGACCCTTTAGGACTTGCCACCAGTTTTCACTTTTTATTTCCCTCCTGGGGCACAAGCCCAAACTTTAGCTGTCACCAGATCCAGGTTCATTTGTGCTGCTGAGCAACTTTATCCGTGTCTGCTGCCTACAATGAGCAGCTCAGTCTGGGGAGAAACCAAGTTCAACTGTTGTGCCAGTCAGCCAAACCTCCATCAGAGGAACATGGGAGGTGGTGGTGAAAGATCTCAAGAGCAGGACAGTGCAGGGAAGGCTGTGGAGGGAAGCAGTGGCTCTGAGCAGGTCAGCACTGCAGGACTAACAGATCTTTGGGAATATGCTGACCCACAGGCTTGTGGTTTTACAACATCTTTTAATTTCTCTCATCTTTCTCACTTTCAAGAAATTCATGGATTTGTCCTCAAAAGGTCTCAGTGAAGGCTGTGGTGTGTGCTGCTACCCCTATTCAGCAGGGGCAACAAGAGACGCATTTCATGGTCGAGAGAATTTAGTGAGGTCACCAAATTCATTGAAGCCAAGCCCTGAGATAGAAGCTGACCTTTTCACATCTCTTTGAAACGGTTCCTTATGGCCGAGTCTGGAGAATCAGTTCTCAGGGTTGTAAGATTATGTATTTAAGCTTTGTATTGAAATATTCCTTGAAGAAGAGAATTGCCACCAATAACAAAATCATCCTTCACATCAAGACATGCACAGCTGAAGACATGGAGGTAAACATCAGGTGCCCAGAATTTTGCAAATATAGGTACTTTATTAAACTGAAAAATATGTTCTCATTATGAAGCTAGGACTCTAATTTAGGAGTTGTGATATAGACAATATTTTTGGGCAAAACTGGAGAAATATTATGGACAAAAACCCTTTCTTTTTCAAGGTAGAGACTGATAAAGTGCCGGATCTGGTGGCTGATTCAGTGGGCAAGGAAAACATTTCCATTTGGAATGATTCCTGTTTCTGTGCCTGCCTGCTACTGTTTCTGTGATTTGCAGAAAAATTAGGAGGGGTACTTATTGATTTGCACCCCAGTGCCTCCATTCTTGAAAATGAAAAAAGAAAAAACTAACTGAACTTTTAAAAAATGCATTGTGGAAAACTGATATTCACTTCTGTCTACTTTTTTATTCAAGTACTTTAGAAGTTGGCTGAAATTTCTGAGGAAAAATGCAGTAGTGTATGAATCCTATCTTAAAAATAAAAATGATAATAAAGAAAAGTTAAGGAATAGTGCACTTATTTCACTAGAAAACCAAATTTTTAAAAAATCCCTTTTTTTTTTTTTTTTATGGTAGCAGCTTGAAGATAGGAAATGGAGAAATCTTTCCTCTTTTGGG
>VWZN01001870.1:50936-86483 GCA_013396955.1 Regulus satrapa
CTCTCCTTGGTGTATTTTATCCATACACTCCTCTGGACAGGAATTTTTCTTACTTCTGTTGTTCTGTAAGTAAGAAATGGATGGAGCTGATTCTCCAAACAGACATTTGAAACAAAAAAAGTTTACTTCAATCTATAATTATTTGATGATATAATTCAAATGTAAGTCAATAGGAAGAAAATCTGTGGTGGATGAACCAGGTTGTAGCTAGAATTTGTGGATATATTTACCAGTCTGTCCCAATATGGCAGCACCAGCTTTCTCCCAGTCCAAAATGTCGGGCATGAAATGGGCATTAACAATTTGAAGATGAAAAGCAGACAAAGCAAACCAGGCATAAATTTGGAATGAATATGGAGCAGCCTGGTTACACTCCAGACTGAAACAAAATTTCATCTGCTTTTCAATGAATTACAGAGTTAAGCCACTCCAGCAGCAGTTGGAGTGACAAAGAGAGAGCATCTCCTATTTGTGCAAGAATATTGAATTTTATGACCACAATTTTTTTTTTTTTTTTTTTTTTTTTTAAATGGAAAAAGAATGTTTTTTTCCACAGAGCTCTTGGCACCCAGCCATCCTCCAGAAACGCTGGGGATATACAAGAGGTTCTGAACATGACCATTCCCTGCTGGTACAGTTTGCCTCTTGCCACACCGTGACTTATGCAGGCGTTTGTACTCATCAGTCCTGGTTCGTTTCACATCCATCTCTGGATGGGAGAGGGAGGGATCCCTCTGACAGGTTGATTTTGAATGGCTTCCACAGCCTGGGCTGACACCCAGTTTCTGAGGTGATTTATACAGTAGCTCAGTGGAAGCTGGTTTATAATACAATGTGGTCTAAAATGATTTTGCTTGCGTCTTGGAGGGAGCATCCATCCATCAATGCACTCAGAGTTACTCTGCTGGCCACTAAAAGGGCTCCTGGCAGGTGTCTTTGCTATGAGGCTTCTCTATCCTGTTCACATATTTTTTTTAAAGCTATTGAATTAGAATTAGTTAGAATGCCAAGTTTTCAGCTGAAAAAACTTATCACAAAGGAGCTTGGCCTCTGAATACTTCTGGAATTGCATACAATCTGCTGGGGAAATCACTGGAATTATATTTTTTGAAGCATTTTAGGATATCAAGGTGCCTCATCTTTGAACTAATTTCTCAGATGTGCTCATAGGGAGAGTTGGGCACACAGAGGGAGAGTGAGCAGGGACCTGGCTCTTAGAAGTATTAAAACTTCTGCACAGCCCAATGAATGTTAAACATTCGAGTCTGTATTGTGCCTGAACACATTTTTACAGAATTTTAATCTCTTTTTCTTCTTTCAAAGAAAAATAAAAATGAAATCAGTACATCTGAGCATGAGAATTGTAAGGTTACTTCAAATTCAACCAATTTAGAATATGGTTGCTCTGCAAAGATTGATGCCTGATGGAGTTCTTGTTTGCCATTGCTTTTCAAGTAATTTGTGAGCATTTTCTGGGAAGCTATTGTCATGACAGAACATTGTCCTTGAACTGAATGACATAGAATTTAAAAAATAGTGAGGAAAGGAAATGGATAAATATATATATATATATATATTCTCACTCTAAAAGCATCTTGTTGGAGCACGTCCTGAGGAGACAGTGAAGATTAGAGGGATGGGATTCCTCTCCCATGAAGAAAGACTCAGAGAGTTGGGGTTGTTCAGCCTGAAAATGAAAAGGCTCTGGGGAGACCTTAGAACACCTTTCAGTGCCTAAAGGGGCTTAAAAAGCTGCAGAGGCACTTTGGACAAGGGTATGGAGTGAAAGAAAAAGGGGGAATGACTTTAAACGGACAGAAGACCAGTTTGGAACAAATATTGGGAAGAAATTCCTCTGTGTGAGGGTGGTGAGGCCCTGGCACGGGTTGTCCAGAGAAGCTGTGGCTGCCCCATCCCTGGAAGTGTTCAAGGCTCTGAGCAATCTTGGATAGTGGAAGGTGTCCCTGCCCTTGGAAAGGGGTTGGAAATGGAGGATCTTGAATGTCTCTTCCAAGCCAAATTATTCTGTGGCTCTTATTTCTAAGGGACACCTGCCCTGCAAATGCTCATGTCATCTGGGATCGGATGCAATAGAATTTTTCTTTCTGTCACCAAGATCTGTGTGTGACTCCAAGCACAAATATCACAAACTTCTGTCATTCTCATTGGGTTTCTCATGCCCACTGAAGACTGGCATGACTCTTCTGATTATTTGGGATCAAAATGCTACTCCAGACTTAGCACAGAGCACACTGAAACTCCACACTTTAACTTACTCCTCCAGTTAAAAACATGATAGTGAAAAGCTGAGAGGAAGCCTGGATAGTGTGAGATGGGTAGAAAAAATATGCAGTATATCAGTTTACCAAGAATTGTGGATGGAAGTAAATACAGATTAAAGCAATTTTTTTTTTTTTTCTGGTACTTGTGAAATGTTGAAGCCCTCTGTTGAGGCAGGAACTAATTTGCTGTGCCAGGCTCTAGTTAAGGCAGAATTATGTCTGACTGTGTGAGAAGAAAGTCACTTTTCATGCTTCTGCATCAAGGGTTTCAGACTTGTGTGAGTAAGTGCAGGAGCTTTACCTCTCTCAGAGAGCTCATTTTGCACACAGAGCTCCCTGGCTGGTGCACAGTACCTCCCTCCCCTTTTACCTCAACAGGAAAAATCAGGGAAATATCCTTGTTCAGTTCTGTAGAGACTTGCACCAGATTGTAAGAAAAATCTTCTCACACCCTTTCTGAGCACTGTGACTGTTCAGAGGGTTGATGATTCTTCCTGAGAGATGCTGCTCAGTTTGTTTATATTTTACTTTTTACATTATCAGGAAGATCAAGTTGCTCATCCAGACTTACAGAAGATAGTTTAATCAGTTGTTATTGGCTGGGTGTCTGGATGTTTTTCCCCAAATAAACTCAGATCCAGTGGAGGATGTGGCATAGTCACATTTTTCTCACTTCAGTGTTTCTGAATTTAAGGTCACCAACCCCTTGAATTTATCTGTATTCTCCAAGGTGGGTAACCCCAGAGATCTGTTTTAACTTCCCACAGACTGAACACACAACTGAAAACAGAAAAGACAGGGAAAAAAAAAAAAGGAAAAAACCTCTCCCCACCAACACAGCAAGACAGTCAGGAAAAGTCAGGAACTCAAATCCATATGGCTAAAGCTCAGAGTCAGGACCATGTGTGGGAACACTCAAAATACTTAGCAGCCTTGAGAAAACACTGCCAGAATTACAGTGAAAATTAAATCTCTCTCTTTTTCTCCCTTGTGGGTGTCTGAAAGGGTCATTTCTGCAGCAGATGTCTTTTTAGGCTCCATAACTCACCCTGTCCCTGGTCCCTGTGTGGACACAGCTGGGAGGAAGCTGAGCTCTGTCCAGTTCCAGGATAGAAAGGGCAGTTGTCACTTGGGATGATGCCTGCAATTATTCCTGGTTCCATAGCTCTGCTTGCTCATGAAGAACTTGCTTGAAAAAAAAATAAATTATTCTTCTCCTGGCTGCTTGTGCTGCAATTATTAATCAATCTTCATTTTTATGTGATATGTACTTGCTTCCTGGTAAATATTTTAAATTAATATTGTGTTGTTTTTGTAATTATTAATAATGATATTGTTATTTGAGCATGATTGTTGTGATTAGAGGTAAATGCAATTTCCCAATGGAAAATTATTAAGCTAAAAATATAAACTTCATCAATTTCTATAATTTACAGTGGCATCTTTGCAATTAATTCAGACAGCAATACTTGAGATTAAAATACAGGATTTATGTTCCAGCATTTTGCCAAGCACAAACGTCCCATTTTATTCATAAAATCTGGAGGAATGGTTAAGTGCACTGTTTTAAGATCAGTTCATCGGTCATACTTTGGCTCACTGTTGCTAACTGATGTGCTTAATCATATTTCTTCTTCAACAAAGTAAGTTTCTAAAGGAATTGTTAGTAAAGAGAGAAGAAAACTTTGGTCCACACAGCTGGGGCTCCACCTTCTTTCAATTTTTTTACCTCACTCTGGACCATCAGTGCAATACTCTGCATCATGCAGTGACATCTCGTGTCTGCAACACGTACTGCAAACAAACCTCTGGTAAATGTCTGTCCAGGACATCAGGAAAAGGCCAGAATAATCACAAATCACTGGGTGGTTTGGGTTGGAAGGGATTCCTTCAACAACACCTTCTTCCATCCCCCTGTCATGGGCAGGGTCACCTTCCACCATCCCAGGTTGTTCCAAGCCCCAACCTACCTGGCCTTGAACACTTCCAGGTGTGGGACATCCACACCTCTGGGCAAGCTGTGCCAGGCCATCACCCCCCTCACTGGGAAGAATTACTTTCCAGTATCTGATTTAACCCACTCTTCTTTTAATGCAGTTCCCCCTTATCTTTCCAGTTTGCATCAAGCTTGCCATGATAAAGGAGAAAAACTCATAACTAAATGCTCTAAATTAATGTTGCCTCCTAATATTCCAAAACTGTGGAAAATACCTCCTAATCATGGCAGACACTGTTTCAGGGATTATGATTTACTCAGCTCTAAGTCTCAGAGATACAAAAATTAAGCTTCACATTTTTTGGGTCAAAGTACCCAAAGCTTTGGACAGCCCACACTTAGATGAGTATTTAAAAGTAATTTTGAAAATTCTTTCTGTGTTGCTTGGAAAAATTTGGCTTAAAAGGCGAACAAGATGCAAGATCATATAATAATGGAAATATAGAATCATTAAAATTGGTAAATACCTCCAAGACCATCACGTCCAGCATTTGACTGAACAATGTCATACGCACTAAACCATATTGCAAAGTGACACATCTACTCATTTTTTTTAATACTTCCAGGGCTGGTGACTCCACCACTTCCCTAGGCAGCCTGTCCTAATGTTTAAACACTTTCAGTGAAGAAAATGCTCTTAATATCCAACTTAAACCTCCCTTGAAATACATACACTTGTGAATAGAATTTAAATATTTAGAAACTAGCAAAGACATCTGGCTGTTCTTTATATTTTGGAGTAATTATGCTGCAGTATGAAACAGAGATGAGGACCCACTTGGGACCTCTTGCAGAGACAGCTACACCAGCACAATGTGCAGCTTTAGACCTTCTCAGAAGAGTTGGGAATTCAAATGATGAGGCTTAATTAGTAGGCAAAGAGAAATCAACAGCAGACCATGGTTTATAGAATAAAATATGTGCCACATATAGAACAGGCGGATTTTTTAAATCATTTGTGTGTAAGAATTAAAGTTTAGTCGATGTTTACTGGAAATCACATGTAGAAAGTTCTTACATATTCCAGATTTTGTGGTGCCTTTCATAACTCCCAGGCTCCAAGTGGCTATCCTGGCCCATTCCAGAGATCTGATTCACTTGAAGATAATCCTTGTTCTCTTTTCCTTCTACTTCCATTTTTGTGTTTAATATTTTATGACAATTGACTGTGAGCATGTTTAATATTTCCCTCTGCCACCAGCAGAATATATTAAGTTTTCATTTAATGTGTCAATTAGCCAATTCTTTGCTTCATCAATATGTATTTGTCACCAGGGGCATTCACTAAGCCAGATCAAAACACAACAAGGACACCAAATGCCTAGAGAGTCTTTCAGCCTTGCAGCTGCTTGGGTTTTTTTCAATTCCCCTGTAGGAAGCTTAGAAAAAGTATTAGAGAAATTGGTTAATTAAAACATAATTCCCAGATCCATGGCAATAGATACTCAGCCTTGCTGTGCTACTTCTGCTCTTTGGGTTAATAAATCACCGAAATGATATAATTGTTTTCCTCAGCATGGGCAGAGCAGAAATTATTTCTGTGGTAGATTTGTCGAGAATTATTGCAGCAGAACATAACTCGCTTCCTTCAAATCTCAGGAACTTCCATTTCCAGGCACTGAACAGGAGTAAAGGAAATCATGAATGCCATTTTCTCTTGTGAATGGAGGCAATAGCTTGGACAGCAGGTTAGGTCGAGTTTGCTGTGTGTAACAGATTATGTGATGCAACTACTGACACAATTGTTTTTTTGTCAGGAGAGAGTGGTCTGGCTTTATTCACCTACTCTTCATTCAGAAACCTGCTGGAAGGATCCCCAGAATGCATAAACAGCTTTTTACATGACACTTTTGATGTTTAAATCACTCATGCACAATTTATTATTTCCAAACTCCCCCACAACAGATGAGTAAATACAATGCCCACTCTTAGAGATGAGAGAAACGAAGGCATATAAACAAGGACCCTAAAGTTGATCACCAATTAAGCAAGAGAAAAGAAAGCAACTTATTCTTCTTGCTAAAAAGTAAATTCTCAAAACCCCCCATCTTATGTTGTGACCATAATTATTTGTGAACAGACTGACTTCAGGAAACATTACAGCATTCAAAATGTGTAAGGAGCAAAATAGATAATATATACAATTTTCACGGCTCCTGAAAGAACCTTTATTTTTACTTTTTAGCCAAAAATGATGTTTTCACTTAGGAATTGATTATTTTCTCTTAGAAAAAAAGGAAAATAGTTAAAAATAGTCTGAATATAAAATGCCATATTCCAATTTTGATCAAAAGGAACATCTTGTTCCTTCTGGCACAAGAATATGTCATTTCATTTAGATTTTGTTAAGAAACAAAACAAAATCTTTCTTATCCCTAAACATCAGCTTGAAAAAAAACATTTCATTATTTTTCTTCTTGTAACAACTCTTGTTCCATCAAAAGGACTGCTGAATGACAGGTTCAATGCTTGCTGCTAACAGCTGAAAACCAGACAATTCTCTTTTTATTGTAATTTTCAGCTTGCATCATAGAGTCAGAGAATCATTAAGGATGAAAAACCTCTAAGAGCACTGAGTCCAACCATTGACCCATCACTGCCAAGTCCACCCTTAAACCATGTCCCCAAGTGCCACATCAACATATTTTGTGAACGCTTCCAGGGATGGTGGTTCCACCTCTTCCCTGGTCAACCTGCTCCAATGACTGACCACACTTTGAGGGAAGAAATTTATCCTGATATCAAGATAAGAATTTTTTTCTAATATCCATCCAATGTTCTAAAGTTGAAACTTTCCATTGGTACAACTTCCTCTTATCCTGTTACTTGTTACTTGACAGAAAAGACCCATCATTACCTGGCTAAAACCTTCTTTCAGGGAGTTGTAGGGAGCAATAAGATCCCCTCCAAGACAGATTTTTCCAGTCTGAACCCTCCCAGCTCCCTCAGTTACCCCTCATCAGATTTGTGCTCCAGACCATTTCCTGACTTTCCCCACTGTGGAATGAACAAATTAATAAATTATTTCCACCTCTGTCCTGTCTAGATTATGAGATTATAGAACTGGATAATTCCAAGTCCTTCCTCTTTGGTTGCTAACCCCTTAATTGAAAGCCATGTTTTTGTGTGCTGCCCTCACCAACCCCTGGTCCTGGTCCACAGCAGGGTCTGTAATTCACAGGTAAAGGTGTCTTATAATTCACAGATAAAGGTATTCAGCTGAAAGTTAATATCCATGAAGGAGGCAGCAGGCAGATATTCATCTTGGCACTGACCAAGCGTGCAGCTGGGTCTGGTGGATCCAGCAATATGACACTTCATTTTTATAGATGAAACATGAATTACCCATCTTTCCCCTTCCTTCTGGTTCACAATGCACTAACAAAGCTTGTAATGTACAATAAGGGCTTGTAATGTTTGCATGACCAGATGCCTTAATAGCATTGGGTGTACCTGCCTGGATTTTATGTTCATCCTCTTTTCTCTGTGTGCCTCTGGAGGACTGACCTAAAAACCTCCGTATTTCTCTATCTTCTTTCCACCTTTTCTTCCTTCACTTGCTTGGTTCTGCAAGACAGTGATTGTATGGGGGGAATCTTTCCTGTAGATTAGTAGAGTATTTCCAACATTTTTTTATTGCCTATGACTACAAGTTTCACAGATTAACCATGGGAAGGAATATGTGTGGTTGTTGTTGCTACTGCTGTTTTTTAATCTGCCATTTACTGTCTAAATTGGACGCTTCCTGTTGCCTTTACTGAAAATAAAAGTGAACATCTGATCCTTGCTCCCTCTCCCCAGGTCACCTCTGATTTGAGGGGCCTGCAAGCTGACTCATTCGGAAAATAAGTTTGTGTCTGTGTTGTTGCACATACAAGTGATGTGTAATAAACCCACATCCCAGGAGTGTGTCACTTACACCACTAAATATCCTTTTAACCATCAACATAAATAATGTAAAGCCTGGAAACTGCAGCCTGCTAAAGGAACAGCACAAGAAACTTTGTAAATACATTCATTACTGAGCTATTTTGCTGATGTTATTTTTGACAGTATGCTTTTGTCTGGGAATTACCACATGAGTGTGGCTGTGGCAGGGAGATGTGCAGGATCTCTGCCAACCTGATTAATCTACCATGATTTTGGTGTCAGGAGGTTTTTTGATGTATTTCCTTTTCCTTTCTTCCTTTTCCATTTCCCAAAATGATAGATATGGAGCAAACCCTTGAGACTGATGGATGCTGTAACCATGGAGTGAGTCTTGTCCATTTTGACAGACTTATTCTCAGGCACTCTTTTCCTAAACTCACATTTCAAAACCATCAATTAAAGCCTGCTATGCCCAGGAAGCCCACGTTTAGCATGGTGAGTTCAGACACACCAGCCAGGTAAAAGGAGAATCAAGATAAGGAGAATAGTCCACAGATGAGTAGTGGCTTTGTGTGGCCAGAAGTTAGAACAACTTCTTCTTCATCCACAAAGGCAAAAGAGTACAAAAAACCCTCATGGCTATGCTACAGATTACTGAGGGACAGGAAAGTTCTGAGCATTGGCCCAGTCCTTCTATATAAAAGGTGGACTCTGACTGTCATTTGCTCCTTTCTCACCTTTGGGCACCACTTTTCTCTTATTTATAGGCTCTTAGTTGTCAGAAGTGTTGGTCAAAACAGTTTCTGCACCACTTTTATTTTATATATTCCTTTCCTGCAATTTCTTCTGGAAGATGAAATAAGGTCCATGGGATAAGGCAATGCTTGTTACAGGCAGAGTGGTGGGGAATTACCAATGTGAATCTTCAGCTTGAGTTTGCAGAAGTCTACATACAATACAAGTTACCAGAGAGAGTTTCAAAAAGCACAGCAAACCTCTTTCTGAAATGAGGGAAATCCAGCAAATAGTTTTGTTTGGGTTAAGTAACATTTTCCAAAACTGAGAAACTTCATGTCTGTGTTGTACAAATAAACCTTCATAGTGTTTTATTCAGAAGCAGTGCTTTTTTTCATGAAAAAATATACNTAGGAAGGTGAAAATTTTGAAAGAGAATTGAATAACCTGAAAATTTGACTGTGAAAGACAAGTCATGTCATTAAGATGTCCATTGTCTATTATTTTCCATGAGGTTCAATGAATTGCCCTTTCTTTTCTCCTGTTGCCATATCTGTGTTAGTCTTTGCTCTTGGCCAAGGACCATGACATTGTCACCATTCCAGCATGGCAGTGTGAGGACCCAGAGCAGGACACAGAACTCAGCTGCAAAACAAGACTGTCCATGGCTTTGAACTGCAAACTTGTGGTGTTCTTCCCACTGGAACTCAGTGAGCTGCCAAAGAATCTGATATCCAATATATGATCTGACATTGGGCATCTCACCCACTGAAACTTCTGGAAGCTGAGAGGCATTTCCATCTCTTCATTCTTCTCAAAAAGAGGTGCTAAAATAATAAATATATGGTAAAGTCAGGGAAAATGCACCATGCAATGGCTGGATTTGGTTCTGTAAGCCTGGGGGAGGGGTCATAACTTAATCTTGGAACAGGACACATATTGGAAGGTTCATCCTTCAGCAGAAAACACTTATTATGTTAATAAACTTCTGTTTTCTCCTTGTTAATATGGCTTTAGCAAAACCAACAGCACGGGGCATGGAGCTCCATCTGTAGTGTATAATAAGGGGGTGTTGTACATTGGACAAACATTATGATTTATTTTCAAAAGGAGAGAGATGCCACAGATCCTTGTGCTCTCAGGGACTCTAATTTATTGCCTAATTAAACACTTGCTGCCAAATTGCCCATCCTGTCATTTTTAATTCCTAGTCTAATATCCCAGACAACAGAACACTTAAGGAGGCTCCCTTCTACAAGTGGGGCTTAAATGAAGAAAGATGTTAATGTGTGTTTCCTAATCAAAGTCAATAGGCTATCAGGAGCAATTATTCTTTAGCAGGTCTGTTCTTCAGACACCATGCAATGTGTATGAATCTGCCAAGGTCTGGTGACACTTTATCCCCATGCTGTCGGGGCAGAAGGCAAGGCCAGCAACTCAAAACTGAGAGAAGCCCTTGCAAAGGCATGCAGGCAACAGGGACAAGCAGAGCACATTTCTTCTTAGCCTAAAACTAGATTTTCTTCCTTCAAGAAGTGTTGTTTGGAATGAATGCCAAGGCATCTTAAAGCAAGGGATTTTGTCTTTGACTGCCAAGTACTCCCACAGCCTTGTGTATTTCTTCCTTTTCCTCATTCCTCTGAGGTGAGGATGTTGGGCCCTAATCCTGGTAAAATGGGGCCTAACCCTGAGTTTTACAGAGTCGCAGGATAATTCTAGGATAGTTCTAGGAAATTTGTGGGATAGCTCTTCTCCAAGTCTATCCTAGAAATCTTACAGAGGACTGTAAAAAAGTACGATTTGAGAGATTCAGCCTCTCTTAACTGGAATCACCATTTTGTCCCTGCAGGTACTGACTGACATGTTGCTTTTATGTCCCTCCAAAGTCCTAATTTCTCCAGAATAAACCATCCCAGTTCTTTTACCCTTTCCTCAACAGCATGTGATGATCTACTTGTCCTTTAGGTACCTGGAAATAAATTATATGAAGCTTTGCTCAGTAATTTTCCCTGAAAATAATGCTGATTATCTTGTTATTCTCTCCATCCTCCTTCTTGCCTGTTTTGAATGTGGACATAAGACTTGATAGCCTCTGGTCCTGGTTTTCCCTCCACTGCACATCCTTTTCCCAGTGTGTCCATGAGCTGGGTTGGGTTTGTGTGCCATGGGTGGAAGGGTGGCTACGGTGGTGTCTTCTGTGAGAACCTTGCAGAAGATTCCCTTTTGTCTGATGTGGTGATTTGGCCACTGAGAAAGGAGCCCATGCCAGGTTTGCTGGCAGAACTTGTGAATTTGTGGTGGATTTGTGTTCCTGAAGGACTGACCCCATGGGAGGGACCCACACTGGAGCAGTTTGTGAGGATCTGAAGCCCATGGAGGAGGCTCGTGTTGGAGAAGTTCATGGAAGATTGTCTCACACGGGAAGGACCCTACACTGGATTAGGGTAAGAGTGTGAGAAGTTCTGCCTCTGAGGAGGAAACAACAGTAGAGACAATGCAGTGAAATGACCATAACCCCCCTTTCCCTTTCTCTATGCCACTGAGAGGAGGAAAGGCAGAGAAATCAGGAATGAAGCTGAGTCTGCAATGAAGCAAAGGATAGGGGAAAGACATTTTTAAGGTTTGGTTGTACTCTTCCCCTCTGAATGATAATAAATTCAAACTAATTTCTATCTATTGGGTCTGTTTGGCCCATACTGACAACTGCTGAGGGAACTTTCTCTGTCCTTGCCCTGATTTTCTTTCCCATAGGAGGAGAGAGGGAGAAGTTTTGGTGAGCACCAGGTATTCAGCCACCCAGCACAATACTGCATCCAGGATGTCAGCAAATTTGTGTTCAGTTTCTGTGCCTCCTGATGTTGGTCATCACTTTGTTAACCTCCTCACAGATTCTCCCACCTGAACAGGAAAGTCTGGCAAGGTCATGGCCATGGTCTTATTTCTCTTTGGATCCAGCAAAGCACAGTAGCAGGAAAAAAAATTGCAATGCCTATGAAACTGTCAGCAAGTTCAAGGACAAGGGTTGCAGGTAACTGCTCAAATTCTAGGTTTTTGTAAGGTATTCATCTCCTCTGTTGCTTTTCTTATTCATTCCTCCCTCCCTCCCTATTTAGCTTTTGCTATTTTATCCTTCAAATTAGTGACATGATGCTTCCTGTCTCTGCTTGACAAGCCAGCATGAAAGCTGAGAATATGTAGATGTGGTGTAAGCTGTTATTATCACCTTTAGATAAACCTGGTAATATCTCATGTCAGAATTTATATCCCTTTATAACCAATCTCTTTTCATAGTACCTCTTAGTAATTGCTGTCTGTGGATTTTTTTGTCAAAAAGGTAAGCAAAGACATATGTATATATACTTGTGTCCCTCTGTGAATTGCACATGTGTAAATAAATACAAGTTATTTTTCAGGTTTTTCTTTAATGTGAGTTCATTTGTCTAATGGAAATTCATTATTTAATATATTTCACCTACTATTTATATTATTCTTTGTGACTTTGCCAATGAAAACAGGTTTGTGGGTTTTTTGGTGTTTTTTTGTTTTTTTTTTTTTTTAAGCAGCATCAGGAAAAGTCAATGCCAACATTATTTCTCTCACTAATAACACACAAGAAATTTTTGAAATAATTCTTTATTTTGCTGAGAACTCTGGACATCCCTTGAGATTGTCACTCTTGGGGGTCACTTTCTAGAGTAGAACTCTGCAGTTTCTTCTGACCCATCATGTTACCCCAAATCTCCCTTCACCCCAACAATATTTAGATAGAGACCCTTTTGTTTGGATCCCTGTTTTATTTATGGATATAAGGACTCAGATTATGATGTTCTGTTCTATTCCAAACAGTCCCTACACAGCTGTGTCACAGCAGCGCCTTGACTTTAGGTGGCATTACTGCAGCAGAGACTTTTGTGCCCAAATGAGTCTTTGTTCTTCCCTTTGTCTTCTCTGTTTCAGTGCAAGCTTGTCTGTTTACAGTAAGGATCTTATGAAACAAGGCTTGACTTGTCTACCTCGGGGACAGCAAGGTACTATTGAATGAAAAATAGATTTTCACAGGGAAATTTTTACTTTGGGTCAAGTGAAAAAGAACCCAAACAAAATCTGTTTTCCCTCAGCCCTGAGGACCTCATCCAGCAAGTTATTGAGAGAGACCAACTCTAAGGACCTGCAGAGGAACTAACTGGGGAATTGTAAAGGTCAAGGTAAAAGAAGGGTGCCATAGGGTTGGAGATAACCAGAGGAAGGACACTGTGTCGCTTTTGCCTTTCCCTTTGGGCCAGCCTGCCATTCAATGCAATTTCAGCAGGAGAGTGCTGTGTATGGGTGAAAGCAGCATTTGTTTGGCCACTGCCTGTGCATACCAACCATCCCCTTGGCAAATGCTTCAAAAGACACCTCTGAAGTTCAGATATTTCCTCCTCACTCCTTTTGCATGACTGCTGCTCAGAAATGCACTGAGCAGACACAGTGTTCCAGTCCTACAGGGATATATGGATGGATGGATGGATGGATGGATGGATGGATGGATGGATGGATGGATGGATGGATGGATGGATGGATGGGAGACTTTTGTGCTAGTTTTGACTTGTGCTTCTTGCTGAAATCCCAAGCTGCCTTTAAAGCTGTTCTTTTCCCCACAGATGTCTGTCTCCAGGTTTCCACTTGCTGTGACCTCTGCATCACAGGGAAAGAATATTTGAGCACCCCCATCTGTGTCTGAATGGTGCTGCATTACTCCACATACACGAAGATGTGTATGGGATGGAATTTATGTTCCCCAAATTCAGGAGCTTACAATGTGTACATTACATCATTCTTAACTGCCAGGGCTCCTGTTCTGCTTGATAAGGAACCAGTTAAAATACTGAGTGGACTTGGGTTCAACTCAGTTTACCAAAAAGCGTTTCAGTGTTAGGATCATGGGTGATGTCACTCACCCTGTTGAACCTGTTGATTTGCTGTCTGACTTCCTCAGGTGGAGGAGCCAGGATTGCAGACCACTGCATTTAATCATCTTTCATCTTTCATAATGAATAGACCCTGAGGTTTGATTTAGAAGGTGATAAAGACATGAATTCACCTGGAAAAGCCAAATGAATTTTCCTGATACCTGGATAACCCCTCACAAGAGGGCTCTTCTTCCCATTATTGCCAGGTTGTGCTGGAAAGCCAAGTTCTGCTCCTGCTTTGCAGTCCCTAGAGGAGAAAGAAATCCTTTCAGTCTACTGAGAAAAGGCATCTTTCTTCAATTTAGCCAACTCTTTATGGTCTGAATGTCTTTTATCTTCATCCCCCAGACACAGCAGTTGGTAAAGGAATGCCTAAATTGCCACTAGACTCTGAAGTTTGTTTTTGTCTGTAGTACAGAGACAGGGAATGCTGCAGGCAGCAGTTTCACTCACTTATAAATGATCACTATTGAGAACTACACATTTCCCCTTGATATTTTTACCTAAATAATTGTCTTGAGGATAGGCACAACAGATAATATTTTGCTCTATTCCTCTAATGGCTGAAATGATGCTCCATAGACTTAGAAGAAATAGGATAATACGAATTTTATAAAACAGCCAGAGTGCATGAAAGGACCATGAAAATGGGTACATTAGGAGTTGTGAGGTACTTGGGAAAGAAAAGCAGCCATAGAAAGCCCAAAAGAAAGAAGGAGGAGGCTAAATTAGAATTGTGGTGCAAACATTTTTTACTTCAGGAACCCAACTGCCTAAAAATGAGAAAATTGGAGTTACTGGTTTAACTTACTTTTGTTTTAACTGCCCAAAGGAAATTCTTTTGTGCTAATAAATTGCTTTCATTCAGCAATGCTGCAATAATTCACATAAGTTTAAAGTATTAAAAAGTGAGTATAAAAATCAGAGATATCAGAAATATTAATGGGGTCTAGAGACAGACAAGCCAAAACAGGAAATAAAGACACAAAAGCAGGAAGGAAAAACCCAAGAGACAGCAATGTGACTGGAGAAATATAGAAAGTGTATGGAAGTCTGCTGAAAGCACAGAAAAGAAATTGGAAGCATTTGGTTTAAGATAGAGAGTAAGCAGCAATCACCTAAAAAAACTCAAAACCCAAAAACCAGAAACAAACAAAAAAACCAAAAAATCCAAAACAACAACAAAAAATCCCCCCAAAAACACTCCTCAGTAGTTGATAATTTTCCTAGGGAAATGCTGTTTCTCTGAGTCATCCCAGAGACTCTCTCCCTCCTTCCAGCAACATCGAAGTCCATCATCATCATCATCTCTCTCTCCTCCCCATGGAGCTTCTTTTTTCAGGATTCCTTCCTGATCTCTTTCTCTGCAACAGTTTGAGTCACTTGTCCTTTAAAAAGTGGTTCCATCCAGACTTTGGGGTGAATTTTTATAGATGTATGAATGGGACTCTCACACACCTCACATCTTTGCAGTGACATTTTTAGACAGACCCTCTCCAGGAGCTTGGCCAGACACACTTGCAGGGGTAATTAGCTGATGGCCAGGTTTGATAGCTCAGGTGCTCATAAAGTCTGTGCTGACACAGTTTTGCCTCTTCAAGTCTGGAGTTAATTGGCCAGACCTTTCTCAGTGTCCTTTGGATCCTCAAGGCTCAGATGTCTTTGCAGATTCCTTTGCAATGAAAATGACTGCATGGTAAAGATCTATTCTATCCTTTTTATTTTTGGCAGGGAACATCAGAGAGTGACAAGTACCAGACTGGACTTAAGGCAGGGGTATTTTGTGCTGTGCTCTATCTCTCATGTTAGGGAGAATTGGACATTTCAGAGGAAAGTTTATGAGTCAGAGATACAGATTCCCTCTTAGTTTTTAAACCAGGAGCTGGTTTAAAGGGTCTTGATTCGTGGGCATTAATGAGGATGATTTTCACTCATTAATTGAAGGACTCCTGAAGTACTTCCCAGAGTGCTGCTAAGACAATAGCAAAACTTGCATTTATTGTTTGCAAACCAAAGTAGAGGAATTTGTAATCTCAACTGACACTTCAAGAGGAGTAATAGGACCTTCTGACACCCTTCCTCCTGATTGGCAAGTGCCACTTTATGATTCTCCACAATTCTGGATTTCTCAGTTTGAGCAAATTCTCAGTGAGATCTTTTTTTCCACCATGGACTTTTGCAGGCCACTTTTGAGCAGTGTAAGATGAAGATCCTGACTCAAGAAGAAGTCTCCTTTCCAGTTTCTTATGGAAGGAAAGTAGGTTTTGAGGGTTTTGGATTCATAGAACATCCTAAATTCACCTGAAAGCTGCATTTGTGAAAGCATCAGCTTGGCTCCCAGCAGCACTGGTAGGGTGCAAGAAGCCTTTTATACCCCTCTTGACAAGTGGAGGAGAGCAGATTTCTCAGGTCCAAACCCCATTTCTCTGAAATCACTGACATGACAGCTCTACAATAATTGAAATGATGGCTAAACCCCATTTTGCCATGAAAATGTCACTCATTACACTCTACCAACCTCAATTTTGTGCTTTGTTCTCAGAAGCACGATGTGCCAGGGTGCATCACTGCTGTGAAGAGCAAACAGTGCCATTACCTCCTGGCTGCAATGAGAAGAAAATGAATAGAGGCTGAAATACGAAGTGCCATTATAGGAAATTGGTTGGTTATTAGACTGTATTTGCTGCTGCCGTTACAGAGCTCAGATCTGTACAAAAACAAAACCCACAAAACCCAGAAACACAGCTCGTGGCTCAGTTTTCAGATGCATGCTGGCAGCCCCTGGTACCCCTGTCATTGTCAGCCAAGTCCCCGTGGACCTCCAGCCTTGGACTTTCTTGGCAATAACTTGACTGATCTGCAGGCAGTGTGGGTTGGCTTTGGTTTACATGACTCTGGTTAAATTTTTAACTTTGTAAAATAAACATTTTTTTTTCTTGCAAAGCTGAAAAGAAGCTCCCTCTTTCTATCAGAAGTTTTGTGGGACAAAGAGTATTTCTGACTGTGACTGTGTGTTGAGTGCCATAGGCATTGATCTTAGATGGCTACTTACTTTAATACAGTAATTAATGAAACAGTAATGATATTTCCTTTGTGCCAAGATCCGTGAGCAGGTTTCCGTGGCAACAGCCCATGCACAAGCTTCTTGCCTGTAGCAAATGTGAAGTTATTTGAATCATTCACAATCTTTTAAAGAAAGAGGGCTGCTGTGACTCAAATTAACTCAGATTTACTGCAAGATGAAAGTACACATAGGGGCAGCTACCTCAGGTCAGCTGATGCACAGAAACCTTTTACCCTGAATTAACTCACTTGTGTGTTTGAACCTTCCATGCTACCATAGTAGCTTTTATCTCAGAATCATAAAATAGTTTTTGTTGAAAGAACTTTCAAGGTCATCTAGTCCAGCACCCAAATATAGGAAATATATATGTATTTTCTCTAACTTTGTTTTTCTCTCCCCAGCCACTTTCTGCCAACAGAATACATACCCATTTCATACTAGGATAGCATCAGATCTTCATCTTTCTAGTCCTGAGAGGGAAGGAGAACATACTGTGGCTTGAATTCTTCTGCAGCCCTTGTTTCTCATAACCATGCTCAAGTGATAACCACCAGTGATGGATGTTAGGGATGTGTCTGGTGTGGTGGATCCAGCTCACAGTGTCACAGATAACAACACAATAGCAAGGATTGGCAATGCACCCTCACTACCCCAGACATTGTGCTGGTCAAGGTCTGGCTCAAACCAAGTGTGGGAAAAACTGAATTCTGTAGTCAGGGTGCAAATTTTGCAAATTTCACTGGAAATCTGTTGTTTTCCTCCATAATTAGTGGACAGTCCAGGGCTTTTTGGGCTCTCCTGCACGTCACCAGAGTGCATGTCAGGAATTTCTCTTGGGTAGGTTTCTCTTTCTCAAGGTTACTCCTCCAGACTGGAGAATCCTTATTATGTGAGATAGTGAGTTAGAAATAAAAGCACTGAGACTTTGAAATCTTAGCTAAGTGAAGGACTGATTAGGCACAAGTAATGCTTCGGGCATAAACAAATGACCCTGTTTAGAACATTAGGAAGTTCTCTCTGAACCTCATGACCCAATGGGAGGGAGTCCCTCACAGTTTTGCCTGACCTTGTTCTCTGTGCAGTAAAAAAAATCAAGAATACCTTGCCACCCAATCTTGTTAAACCCATTCAGTATCAAACTCTGTTAAATTTCTGGTTTATAAAGATAAATGTTTATAAAGATATTGCTACTGCTCTGTTACAAGTGAAGTGTGTCACAATATCCATGAAAAGGACACAAGACCCCAAGCAGCACGATCCTTTTTGGTTACTGATCCCCATATTTCTCTTCTGTCAAAAGAGATGATTATTACGAACAGATGGTGAGGCAGTTCCAAAAGAGAAAGTTTGGAATGGAGAGAAGTATTCTAGATCAAAGCTTTTTATAATTTATTTGCTGTATCAGTGAGTACTTGAATAGTCAGAGTCAAAGAAGCAAAAGCCTTCTGGAGTGAAGGAAAAGCATCAATTGTCTTCCAGATCTTTTAGGTTTGTTCTTTCTGATGCAGGAGGAAGCGCCTCAGCAGATCAAGCAACTGATAATATCAATAATCACTTGCCTTCCCTTCCAGTGGGAAGTTGTAGTGAATGAAACCTTAAAAGGCTTTGCCACCAATTTTAATGAAAAAATATTAGAGCAAGCATTTTATTCCAACAATATTTTTCTTGTATTCATCTGTTATCAGAGCCTAGAGCTTGGCTTTATTTTTAAGGCCAGTATGGACCTGATTCTCTGTGCAAATCCATAATGCAAGGATGTGAAATGTATTGAAGAGGAATATCAACAAAATTAATAACTGGGACCTAGTTGGATTATCTAATCTTATCTCTTGGTATCTAAAACAATAATGTTGGTGTAGCACCTCGGAAATTTGGTGGAAGAAGGTAAGGGCATCTTCAGCTAAGTTGAATTTAAAGATACATCAGAGAATTTAAGAAGACATCAGAGTGGTGGGATTGAGAGTATCAGTTAATTTCTCCTCTGTGAACTGTGAATGTCTTTTTTACACCACTGTTGTCCCAGTGTTGGAGTTCAGATCACTCCTAGGGACAAGGCACAGGGATAGAAGGGCAGTGAAGCCAAACTATTGGACTTCTTCTTCACCCATGCAGTCTAGAAACGTGAGCTACAAAATCTAGGCCTGGAGAAGATCCACGTGGCAAACCCCTAAAAAATCCCAGGAACCTGAGTTACTAAAAAGCTACGTCTGTCTTTGTTTTCCAATCTAAAAATACTTTTATATAAAAGACTTCAAACTGTTTTCTGTGCTAAACACACAAATGGAAATCTCACTGCACTGCTCACATTATATCACTAAAATAAATATTGTTGTCTTTAATATTTAAAGAGATTTTTGAAACAGCCACAGAGGATGAAAAATACAAGCCAGCAAAAGTGTTCTGTGTCTCGGCGCCCTACAGAGGCGTATTTCAATTCTTGTGCTTTAATTTCTTTAGCTCTCAAGGAATTCCAAGGTCTCTCAAATGGCATGCTGGGCAGGGAAACAGAGCTGTTGTCCCCAGGGTTCCTCTGGCTCTTTATTATTCACCATCACAGGAATTTTTCTGTATGGGCTGAGGACCTGTGCCATGTGAACCTCAAAGCTGTTGGAGTAGCAAATACACAATGCCCAGTGCATCCCAAACACCATCAGGCACTGGTACTTAAGGTAGGACAGGGGATGTGGGATTTTCTTAATTCTGCCTGTGCTACCAGAGCTGAGTTCAGCCCCTTTGGAAGTTAGTAGGAACTTTGCTGTTGGCTTTTTTTGGGATGAGGAGAATTGGGAGAAGCAGAAACTCTTCCCTCACAGACTGATTCCAGATGAGATTCCTTGCTTCATCCCTCTCTCAGAGTTGTGTGTCTGACCCTGACAGACCTGCCCCTTCATTACACTCAGGACAAAGTCAGGGTGCCTTAAAGAGCAAAGCTGTCTTGCAAACATCCATCTTTCCTTCCAGGTGGGTTCCCTGGGACACAGATTTTTGGAGTGTTGAATTTTACCAGTGCATGATGAGTTTAGAAAGTTGTGAAGGAAGCACACAGGCTAATTCTCAAACTGTGGATATTGTGACAAATCCAGAGTCAGGCAAAGTACCTTTCATCACAGTTACTGGGGCTAGAAGTGTGAGCAAAAGAGCAGTCACTTGTTCTCTGTTGGATGCCTTTAATTCATTTAACCACAGTAATTCCTTTGCTTGCAGTCAAGGGAGGGAGAAATTACCTAATGTTGATTCTGGTGAGAAACTTATTGCAAGGGCATGTAGTGATAGGACAAGGAGGACAAGCTTTAAGCTGGAAGAAATAGATTCAATATTAGGAAGAAATTCTTCTCTGTGAGGGTGGTGAGGCCCTGGCACAGGTTGTCCAGAGAAGCTGTGGTTGCCCCATCCCTGGAAGTGTCCAAGGCCAGGCTGGATGGGACTTGGAGCAAATTGATCAAGTGGAAGGTCTTCCTGCCCATATCAAGGACTTGGAACAACATGAAGATCTTTTCCAGCCCAAACCAGTCTATGATTCTGAATAGATAACAGCTTCTAGCATCAGAAAAATGTTATATTGGAGACTCATAAAGTTAAGAATATTCGCATGGCTCAAGTTCATGGATACATCCACATCTCTACACATCCCTGGTCATTTTTGAATTCTGCATTTCTTGATGAATATTTTGAGATCTGACTTTTCTCCTGCAGGTATCCCGCTGGAGTCATACTGTGATCAATCAGATTCTTTCTGTGCACAACATGTACAGACATAACTCTGGTGTCATATCCAGTGGACTTAGGGCTGCACTTCAATGTCCACTTAAAGCAGAATTCAGTTGCCTTTCCTTCATCAGTTTATTCCCGATTTTTGCATTTAATTGTAGCAGTGATTGTGTATATTCCCTACATTTGGCATCATAGTCCTTCCTAAGGGTCATTTTGTACCACCCTCTCTTATTCAACTGGGAAAGTTCCACTCTGTAGAGCAGGAGATAGATTGTCAACAAAGGCTCATTTGGGGACTGGTCTCCTTTATTTTCAATGTATTTTCAGAGTTTTACCTTACAGTCAGGGAAAAGAGGGTTGAAAGGCTCCTGGAAAGATTATCTGCTCCATAACCCTGCCCTAGAGCAGGGTAGACTCATTAAGGACTGATTAACTACCCTTTTGTATCAATTATTAATAGATTTTAATCACATGGAGCCAAGAGTGCCAAACACACACTCCCTGGGTCATTCCATGGAGGCTTTCACTGGGAATCCCCTCTTCCATCTCAACCCTTTGTAGGTGCCTCAGGCCACAGGAGCACTCAGAAATCGCACCTACCTAGAACCTTTCTCTGAGCAGAGCTGGGAAATGTTGATACCCTCACCATTGACCTGTCTTGTTGCCCAAAACAGAATTGATGCAGCCAAGCTTCCTGTTAGGACCTGTCTTGTGTCAGTACTTTGGAGTTCTGTGGGAATTGTGCAGGATAATGAGCTACTCCAGCAGCACCACCAGGGACTGGTTTAGCAGAATAGGTAATTAACTTAGAGTGTTTAACAGTGACTCTGCCACTGTCTATTGCTAGTATAAGTCCAGCTTTGAAACTTTCCTTCATTATATGCTGAGCAGCCTCATCTTGGTCCTCACATCGTCATGCTTGGAGCAGCACTGAGCTCACCCATATAAAGTCAGTGTGTGGCTTGGAAATACCCAGTGGCTTCTCAGCTAATGTTGAGAAATGCTAGTTTTCTTTATAGTTCTGGCCACATTCAGCTGATCTGATTCTTTTGTATAGAAAAAAAATGAGAGGTGTTCACTGTTCACTGTAAGGCACTGCTTGAAAGGAAATTCTGTGCTTAAAAAAGCTGCAGTTTATTGAAACAATTGTGGCTGCCTTGTGCAATAATACAACACAAAGTCTGACCTGATTACCCTGCAAGGAAGTATTTTCACTGATGATGTGACAGAAATCCTGGGCTTTTTAGGGTTGGGGATGTCCAGACTCTAACCCTTGTGCTGCTGCTGCAGCAGCAGCAGCAAAGCCCTGCCATACAGGGTGCTCACAGAAGCATTTGTCAGTGCTTGCTGCATTACGATTTATGCTTTACTACTTATACGGCAGGCATGGCCCAGTCTCCTTGCCATTTTTCAATCTTGCTGCCACAAAATAATGCTAGAGAGGGGCTCAACTAGTTATTAAAATCTACTTCCCAGTTTTTCTTTCCCAGCCTTCACCTTTTGTGTTAAAGGGGCATCTCTGCTCTTGGTGAAATACAATTAAACTTCCTCAGCCATCTCCTTAGTGGCCTCTTGGTGGTACTCTTAACTCAGCATATTCACCAGCTGCTCTGGCTGCCTTTAAAGCCATCAGTCTCCACCCTGCTCTAGGAGAATGAACGTTTCTAAGTAGATACTAAATATATACAAACTTTATGGAGACAAAGCAAGATTTTTTAAAGGATTTGCCAGAGATGTGGAAGTTGGAGTCACTGATCCATGCTGACCTACTTCAGGACTTCACCTGTTATGCAAAGCCCGGTGCTGAGATCTGTCAGATATCCCTGGAGCACAGATGTTTGGATCCAGTGCTTACACTGGGGAATGAAGGCAAAATGAAAAGGAAGACTGTCATTAGCATTCCTAGCAGTTTGTTTAGTGCCAGGCAAAAGAAAAAGGTCCCACTGCTGTCAGGACCATGCTACAGTGAACACTGAGGCAGGTTTAATTCAGTATCTGTGTTCCAGCAGAGACCCAAATGGCCAAGGAACAGCCCCACAGAGGGAAACACTGTATGGAGCCTGAGAAACTCAAGGTGCATGAACTCTCCTGAAAAGAATGTCAAAACAGGGTTAAAATCTGTCTTCGTGTTTAGAATATCCCCAAGAAGCACTTAATTAGGGTGAAACTAAGGATGCTTTCAGCTAGATGCTTAGAGTCTGAATCTAAGACTGGGATCTAAAGTTAGAATCACAGAATCATTAAGGGTGGAAAAGACCTCTGAGATCATCGAGTCCAGCCATTAACCCAGCACTGCCAAGACACCACTTAGCTCTGTCCATAAGTGCCACATCTACACTGCTTTTAAATGCCCCCAGAGATGGTGGCTCCACTCCTGCTCTGTGCAGCCTGTTCCAATACTTGATAACAATTTCTATACAGGTTTTTTTCCCAATATCCAAACTAATCCTTCATTGGCTTTACACAGATGCCCCAAGCTTGGCTACTGATCACCAATAAATTATTGGCAAATAAAACTCACCTCAAGGGTTAGTTCTTTTGCCCAGAATAAGAATTATGCACTGAAAGTTAGACTTTATAACTGTCAGTATGACTTAATTTTCCCACTCCAGACCAGCCATATATTGAAAATAATTTATTTTGGTTTTTTGCTAAATATTTGTCAATGGCTTTAGAGCCAAATCATACCATGGATCTGCTGACAGTTCTCTTTGCTGACTGCCTTGGGCACTCAAACTACACACAGATCCTTCTCTACATTGAGCTGAATGAAGGCTTTTTGAAACTGAAAATAGATACTAAGGAGAAAACACATGAACAATATATACAGACGTATTTGCTAAATACATATCATGCACTGAAGATATTTATTGCAGCTGCATTTAGGCAAAGGGAAGAATGAAAAGGAAGACAAGGTGGAGGCAAGAGAGAAAGCAATACAGTCAAACATTGCTATAACGAGATAAAATCTTCACAATTACAGAATCAGAAGCAAAGAACACTACAAATGTACTACAGTTATGTCCAACCCCTTCTCTATTCCTGCTCTCCCCATCAGGCAGAGGTTTAAATGAAGATAAGTGGTTCTTAAATCCTTTGCCATTCTCTGAGACCACTAAAATAGAATATGTCCAACACCTGCTGCAAGCATATTAATAATCAGATGAAAAATTAATGCCTACAAATCCTCAGAGTTAATTCTTCCCTTTGGATATTAGCAATTAATAAGAAAAAAGAATGCTGCAGGAAGGAAACAGATACAAAACAGCTGCCCTAGGAGGTCCCCTGAAGGATCCAAACTGCTGGCAGGGTAGTCATTAGGATAGGAAGGGTATTGATTATGACAGGGATTTTTGCTGGCTCCTCAGTGGAGCTTGGAAGGCTGTGTGTGAAAACACTGCCCCTATCACTGGTAGAGTAACCAGGTGTGAAAGGCTGCAAAGGCCCCTTCTTCTTCCACCATAGTGGTCCAAAGATCACAAAGGGGAGCCAGGAGACCTGGTTCTTGTCCTCATTTTGTCACTGGCTGGGTCAGGTTGATCAGTTGTCACATATCATCTCTGTACCTCAACTTCTTTTGCTGTAAATGCCTTGACTAGGACATAATTTCCTGTAAATTACTTGAGTAAGAGGGATTAAAACTGCTCTCTCTGAGACTTTGCCTCTATTATTTAATCATAATCTAGAAAAAGAAAATCAATATTTTTGCTGGTCTTCTGTTGATTCTTCATCTTTCAACCCATCTGAGCTCACTCTTCAAGTCTGCAATGTCTGAGGCCAGCCCAGAGAGTGGCTGTGCTGATCCCAGGAAGGATCAGGCACTGTCCCCAGGTCTGTGGTTTTGTGACCTCCTGGAACACAGCAGAATCCCAAACACCACCTCATCTCTCAGGATCCTCTTTCCTTTCTCCCACACAATTCCTGGCTCCAATCACTTCCTCTTGGAGAGAGGAAGAACCACAGTGAAGGCAGGAACAAAGGCACCAGGATTAGTTCAATATTCCCCAAGGACCTTTCCTTATCTGCTGCTTGCAGTCTGCCTCTGTTGCCTTGGCACATCTTGGGCTATCCAGATATGAACAATGGCAGCAAAAAAATGTGCCAGGGAGACCTCAGAGCCCTTTCCAGTTCCTAAATGGGTTCCAAGAGACCTGCAGAGGGACTTTGGACAAGAGCATGGAGTGACAGGACAAGAGGGAATGGCTTCAAACTGACAGAAGATAGGTTTAGGTTGGATATCAGGAAGAATTTATTCCCTGTTAGGGTGGTGAGGAACTGGCACAGGTTGCTCAGAGAAGCTGTGGCTGCCCCATCCCTGGAAGTGTTCAAAGCCAGGTTGGATGGGGCTCTGAGCAATCTGGGATGGTGGAAGGTGTCCCTACCCATGACTAGGGGGTTGATTAGATGGCCTTGAAGGTCCCTTCCAACCCAAACAATTCTATGATTCTGTGTATCCATTGGAGAAAANACTAGGGGGTGGATTACATAGCCTTGAAGGTCCCTTCCAACCCAAACAATTCTATGATTCTGTGTATCCATTGGAGAAAAGGATTTTTAATTTTTTTTTTCCTGATATAAAGGATAAAGCCTTTATTACCCAGTGCTTGTCATTCCCTTCTATGTCTCTGAAGCATAAAAACATTTTTGAGAGGAGTTTGAAAGTACAGCTGCCATAGGTTGCAATGCAGGGTGTGGCAAAGGGTGTATTCTGTCACCATCTGTTGATCCCAGGAGGGGCAGTGTTTTATCTCTCCCACCACCCAGCCTTATCCAGGAAGATTTCTTCTATTTAATGTGCCATTGATTGACTGATGAAATTACATCATCCCGTTGTGAAACACTCCACCCAGGGGGAGGAGCCAGGCATTTCCAACTGAATAAAAACTGGGATTCAGGACACCACTGCTACTTCTTTTTCCACTGGATTCCCAGAGGAAGAGCAGGCCCTTCTACACTACCACTGCACCTTCAGAGGAGGACTGCACCCTTCTAGAGAATCACTGCTTCAACAGAATCTCATCTGTCACTGCAGGAGGACTGCAGCCACCATTTAATCAGACTGCTACCAACACCCTGACTGACATGGGTGTCAGTTTGTATCCTGACTCTGTCGGTATTTGTTTTGTCCTACTGCATTATATATAAATATTACTATTAAGTTGTAGTTTGTTGTTTTGTTTCTTTTTTCCCCCTTGCTAGTAAAGAACTGCTATTCCTATCCTCGCATCTTTGCCTGAGAGCCTCTTAATTTCAAAATTATAATTAGGAGGGAGGGAGTTTAATTTTCCATTCCAATGGAGGCTCCTGCCTTCCTTAGCAGACACCTTTGTCTTTTAAAACCAAGACAACGGCCCAACACTCTTGGCTTTTTCCTTGCAAGGACAGCAGGGCAGCAACTCTCTGAGGCCTCTCTGGGAGTGAGAAAGGTCCTTTGCAGGGCTGGGTTGTGAGCACTATGGGACAGGATGAAATTCAGTGACTTTGTGCATGGCCAGATGAACTGTTGCAGAAATGAAAAGTTAATCACACCTTTTTTATTGCCGTCTCCCTCTTCACTTCCCTCTGCTGAAACATTGGAGCTGAAGAAAATGGCTGCTATTTTGTGCTCCAGGTGATGTACAGTGACAGAAAGGGAGGGAACTGTCCATTAAGGATTGTGATTACTGGAATACAAGAATAACAAAATATTATCTTGCTCAGGTACCTGCTATCCCTCACTTTGTGGCAGAGGCAGTGTGGATATTTCCCTGCAGACTGTCCCATCAGTCAGCCATTCTTCTCCATGGGCTGCAGAGTTTTGGCACAGGGGAGCCACACACTGGCCCTGGTCTGCCTTGGGATGCTGCTGAGAGTAGCTTGCACATACTGTACACACTTGTACACACTGGATGTATGTGAAAAGGCATTAAGCAAGCTCAGTAACACTTAATATTTGCATTTTGGGACCTTGGTTATGAGCTGCTATTTGAAAGAAGAAAGAAAAATGTTTTTATCCATGAAAACATAATTTTAAAAAATCAAAATTAAATAAAAAATGAGTAGCATAAAATAAAATTTGAAACAGACTAACAGACAACACTATTTTTGTTTAGTGATCAGCAGAGAAATCTTAGTTATGATAAATCTTCCTTTTATGTTTGGTCTACTGCACTCACTGTATATACACACATAACTATTACCATCCAATTATAATCCATTAAATGAATTAAATAATCTTCTCTGGTATTTTCCATTCAAGGAAGTAAACCAGCTAATCTTCCCTGTTAACTATTGAGAATACTGATCATCCTGTGCAGGGAAGACATTCCGTTACTTGAAAGATTGTCACACTTCTGGGCCTTCCTGTCTTCTTTTTCCTATTAATTCCCCCACTTTTTTGTCTCCAGAGGAGGAGGGTGATTTTGCAAACTGCTAGGAAGGAATAGATCAGAAGACCAAATTTGTCTTGGAGAGACTGCAGAGCAGTTTTCTTAGCAGGATCCTGCTGCCTGAGGTCAGAGGCAAACACAACATCCTTGACTTGGCTGGCTCTTCAGGAGAAGCAGCACTGGGTGACATTCAGGTTTCTGATGTCTGGCCCAGAGTGGGAGTAGTCAACCTTTCTTCTCCTGTGCTCATGCCAGTGACACTGACAGCCCTTCCTCTTGCAGCCCCTGATACCCAAATTTGCTCAATACCAGATATGTCTCGACAGTTCCTGCTACATTTTGTGGCATTTCTGTCCATCTTGACTTCAACTGCAGTCAGGATTTCTTCCTTTAGGTGGAGGATTTTTACTTTTCCTTAGTGCCATTGTCGGCATCTGCTGGCTCACAATGTGAAAAAGAGGATCTGAGCCCTCTGATGTCTCCTGCCTCAGCTTTTCCTCTGTGCCCTTTCACAATGCCACAGCTATATGTGAGGGAACAAAAAATTTCTCTGCAGGCTTGATGACCAATGGATTGGAGAAGTGTTCAAGTCATCACCAGGACAGCAGCTCCTGTGTGCATGGGTAGTGAAAAAGTCATGGCAGAAAGTAATCTAGGTTCAATCCAAGTGTCCCATGTGCTCTGTGAAACTGAAGCCCTCAGAAAGAGTGAGAACCTTTTTAGACCAAAGGTAAAGAAGATTCTAAAGTAGTCCAACTCCTGCATGGAAGATTGAATGCAGCTTGTCCCAGAAATGCATGTCCTGGCAAATTGTTTCTTAGGAGGGGTTGGGACACCCTGAAGATGCTGAGTTTTGTGTTAATCCATCATACTGATTAGTTGTTTTGAATGATGATGGGTGCTGGGACCTCAGTTCCACACATTTGTCTAAAACCACCCCAGGGCTGTCCCCACAGATTTAGCAGTGGTACAGTGACAAGCTGCATTTCTATCCTTACAGTGTAAAGGATCTCTGTGATCCAGAATAAAGTGAGATTGGTGTAAAGAGTGATCTAGTCTTAAATGTCTCCTGTGCTTAGGCCAGAATATGAAAGAGGAAGGTAAATTTTTTGTCTAAAAAGGCTGATTTGGCACCAGCCACTTCAGTGATGTTGGATAAAGGAGATCTTTCCAAAAAACCATGATGACTTCTTCATTTAAAGATTGATAAAAATTTTAGAAGGGAAAAATCTTCCATGTGGAGACATCCATTGGTCTCATTGACCATGGTAAGGAATAGAGAGCAAGTTTTGTCTGCTGTCAGGTGAACCCTCCCTGGATAGTAGGGTTAGATATGTGCTAAAATAGCTTTAAAGGCTCATGGCCCCTAATTGTTGGGGTCTGGTACTTCAGGTGATGTTTAGACAGACTTATGAAGATAAAGTCCAGTTCCTCAGCTCTGGTCTTCAGGGTTCAGATAGTACTGGTTTGTTCTCTCTGACTATTTTGATCTTCTTTTGGTTTAAGAAAAGTCTCCCCCTACAAGGAGTCAGGGAAATGTGTCCTCAGTGCTCACGGTCATAGAGTAGAGCCAGGGGAGAGGAAAAAACCCTGTTCTTGGCCAAAGTACAAAATCTGCAAGGACAGGATTAGGTCTGTGTTAAGTAATGCAGGCCTGGGTCCAGCTGCCTGTCATGTGCTTCTTTAGCTGTTTCTGGCTATTCTTTGCTTTTAGGTGGCATGCTGGTTATGATAAAGGTTTATCCTGTCAGCAACAAGCAAAACTCTTGGAGTTTTTAGGTGTTCGGGTTTGAGCGACTACCAAGCTACTCATTAGCTTATGCCCTTGTCTCATGCTATTAAAAAAAAAAAAAAAAAAAAAAAAAAAAAAAATTGCAGTCTTTGATGAACCAGTTTTTATTGCAAATATCAGTGATTTCTATGATAACTATGTGTCCTATTTTTCCCCAAATACCACAAAGCCATGAAAAATGGTTCCAATAAGTTGTCCACATGGCACATATGCATATAAACTGGCCTTGAAGACAGGCAGGGAGAGATTGTGTAATTTAAAGGAAACTCTGAAGTTACCCATAAACCCAAATGGATGCAATAACCACCAGCTAAAAGTTCATGTGCTGTTTGCACCCGGGAATTGTCAGTCACCACGGGCTGGTGGTGAGGTCACATGTAAGAGGGCTGTTTATGTGCTATTTTCTTTTTATAGCTTAAATCAATAAGCTGATTGAGCTGGGCTGGATCGATCCTCCTGAGCTTTATTTACAATTATCCTCTAACGGCTGATACAGTGGTGCTTCAGAAGTGAACATACAACAGCAATTCTTTTTTGAGGCAATATATCTTTAGCTCAGCCTGGATCCTACTGAACTCGAGGTGTTTGGAGCGGTGTAGCTGTGCTAAAGCTCTTGCTAGATTGGGGCCTGGTGCGAGGATTTGCAAGATGATGAAGGGTAGTAACAAAGGCTGTGTTAGTCAAGGGAGAAGAGAGACGATGTTCCCTCAGTGGATGGAGAAACAGCCTCCAGCACAGGGCAGAGCAGTGCAAAGATGATTTTCTGAAGGGAATTGCATTTGTTTTTGTGTGAATCTCAGAAAAATCTGCTGCATCCAGGCTTGGTCTTTTGTGATCACCCTTTTTACCAGGCAACCTCTCCTTAGCAAACAACCTCTCCCCTCTTTTCATAACCACTGCCCCATTTAACAGAGAATCCTAAAAAATGTTTGAGTTGTGAGGGATCTTCAAGATAATTTTGTTCAAACTTCTGCCATGGACAGGTTAATCATCTAGACCAGGGTAATCAAAGCCCTCTCCAAGCTGGCCTTGAACATTCCAGGGATGGGGATTTTCTCAAAGCCACCCATTCCTGCAGTCCTGTGTGGAGACGCCAGCAGTTAGGGACAAGAACTGCTGATGAGAAAATGGGATCAAGAAGCAACTGCCCTTTCTAAAGGTCCCCATTGTTCTTGGCACCACAGAAAAAGATGTTCAGAATGTTTCTGGGAAAGTCTTTGGTGGAAGGACTAGTGGAAGGTGTCCCTGCCCATGGCAGAGAATTAGAACAAGATGATCTTTGAGGTCTGTTCCAACCCAAACCATTCTATGGTCCTTCCCATCACAGGTCCCTCTTTTAAAAATTGTCCAAATGCAACCTTTATTTAGTAAAGTCCTAAGGCAGTGATATTCCAAATTAAAAAAAAATTAGGTTCTGATCTTGATTCTGTGCATATAAATCAGGGGTTCACTCACATCTCTCAGTTCTGCAACCGTATCCTTCTAGAGGACACTGTCTGGACTCTCTAGATGAGTGAGGAAGATAATTGCCTGAAGAATTTAATTAATATCAACCTACTTTTGAGAAGCCTCAAATTCCTCTGAAGGTTTAAACCAGTTTATTCTCCCATGCTATGAAAGCACAATAACATTGAGATATCAGGTATCAGAACCAGAGGGTTTCCTCATCACAGAGAATGAGACTTCAGTCTAATGGAAATAAGAAACAAACCTCTTTAAGCTTCCAGCTGGAATCATGTTCCCTTTACCCAGAGACTTTAAGCTCCTCGCCAGGTACAACTTACTAAACAATGTCAGCCAAGAAGGACTAAATGTTTGTTGGTGGAGGTTTTTTTGTTGTTGTTTTGTTTTGTTTTTTGTTTTTTTTTTTATTTCCCAGTAAGTGTGATGTGTCTCAGTAACAGTGAAGCCATTTTTTATTTTTAAACTGACAAGAGAGATCAGTCTAAAATACAGTTAAATCAAAAAGTGTCCAAAACTCAATGGAAAAATTCCTGATAGAGCCCACTCAAATCAACAGATGAGGTGGCTCACAGTGGCTAATGAGCGTCTCTTGGCAAGTGTGAGGCCAATCCCAATCACACTTCATGGCTTTGTAAAGGGGTGGACTGAAAGAAAATCAGCATTGGTCATAGTCTCAATGAATTCAGTGAAGAGAAAAAAAAATCCCACAAGGGAAGACTTTCTCTTCTGTTTCTTGAAACTTGAGAATCCAACAGGAGATTGTGTCAACTATATTAAAGTTTACTGGATGTTAATAAAAATTTACAATAACACAGATACATTTAGTTTTGTCTTCATCATACCACATAATACTTGAAAACACAAAATCAGGTCTAGAAAGCAGCAACTTTTTTTTTTAAGAGTTGAAGCTTCACAGTTTGTTTTGAATTTTGCATCTGAACAGATGGCAACTTTTGCTGTTACAATTTTTCATCACAAAAGACTGATTGATTCTCTAGTTGTTGAGGCATTTACCTCTTATGGGGAAAACTTAAGTTCAGATTCCTGCTTAGAATCAAATAAGGCAGGCTTTTTTTTTTTTTTTTTTCCTATGCGAGGTCTAAACTATAATTTTTAAAAATGCTATGGACTTTTTTTTCTGAGCTGGCATCCATCTCTATTTAAGTTCTGTTCTATATGTGAAAAATATTTCTTGAGAAAAATTTAACTGAATGTTTTCATATGCAGTCTGAAATTCCAATAATAGCTTTTTCTGATCAGATTTTCATTTGATGATCATGATCCTCAGACCTCTCCACCTGTTTAATAAAAACAAAATGAAAACCAAAAATCTGCTCAACTCTATCCCACTTTTCCTTTCCAGTATCCGGAAAATTACTGCCTTCAATAAAAATGAATTTAAACATGATAACTATCTAGGACGATTTCTGGACAACAAGTAAGTTCCATTCTTTAATGTCTTCCAGTTCCTAAACCAAGGTCTGGAACTTATTAAAACCCACTAACTGGAGCTGGAAGAAAAGAAAAAGGGAAAGCTCATAGGCAGAAAAATCTTCCTAGTAATTTCACTTACTGTAACTGTTTCTTTGCTGTTATTTGACTTTTATCATGTGACATATACGGCATTTAAGACCTAATATTACAGGAATTATTTTTCTGATGTTATCACAGATATTGTTGTCTTGCTTATGTTTTTTCCAATATTCCTCTACTATTTTCCTAGAATTTCCTCAGTAAATACTGAATTTTCAATTATTGTTATGTATATGTGTGCACGTAGTGACATTTCACAGCTAAATATCAGAAATTTACTTCAGCTTTTCTTTCCAAATAGACAAGGAAAATATTAAAATAATTTGTTTGTTCTATCTATTGCATATTGAAGCAAATATGAATGCATTTTCTGGGTCTATTTGCAATCAGCAGAACTAGAAATAGTTTTTTTCCTATTTTTAAAAGAGAACAGAGATTCTTTTATAGCAATGTGGTTCATGGGATCTGGAGTTTTATGAAAATAATAAAGCCAAAGCAAACAAGGCAAGTCTTTCTACTGAGCTGAGAGAGCTGCTAAAGCTGCAGGAAGTTTTCTTAACTGCTTTGGAATTCCTCAAAATGTTCAAGATCCAATCCTTCTAAGAGAAGTTATATTCTGTCTTCTGATGCCTTTAACATAAATTGTCTAAAAATCTGTTCTATTGAGGAAGACCCAGTGGCAAAACCATTGGCAAAATTAATCCCTAAGGTCTCCTGATTGATTCATTAAATGATTGATTGAGTTTTAAATATTTTTATTTTTCCCCTTCCCTTTGCTTTCTGGTAGCACAAGGAATAAGATACAAAATCTCCTTATTCAAAATAACATTTAAACCTTGGATCATGTTTTTAAACCATGAGAGAGTGCTCTGACATGTGCTGAAGTCAGATTTTTTTTTGACTAAGCCACTCATTGATGTAAAGTTGCTTAGAAACTGAGTAAATCAGAGTCTGTCCCAGAACATCTCCAACAGGAACGTATTTCCTGACAAGCATTTGGGACACTCTGGAGAAAACAGTTTTCCTTTTGATATTCCTGTTGTCTGATATCGTCAACACCATGGATAAACTGCCATTTGCTTACTTGTTTATTTTTGGAATCTGTTGATGCATAAACATGAAACAGGACTGAGCACACGCGTAGATAGAAACAAAGTGGGGTAAAGAACAGCCATTTATTTTTTGCAAGTTTATCTAAGTCACAATTCAAGAGATTTTACTGCTTCTGAAGTGTTGTATCAATGGTTTTTAATATGGCCATACTAAAAACAAACAAACAAACAAACAAACAAACCAACCAACCAACCAAAGAATGGAAGGAGAAGCTATGCAGTCTACAGGTAAACTCAGGTGATTCTTTCCTGTTCAAATGGAGAAAAGGAAACTTTTCACCCCTGGTTCTTACCCTGTGATGAAATTTCCTCCACTGAGCTGCAGTTTTGTTGAGTGTGGAAACGACCTCACCTCAGAGAGGATAAAGGAGCCTCTAATTCCACCTGTTTTATTCTTGAGGAAATAATCTACATTTTTGTACTTCAGGAAGAAGGAAGGAAATTTGGGATGAACACATACTTTTGATATGCAGAAACTGTAGGGAAGGCAGATCAATAGGTCAGGGATCAGAAAGACCTCAAATAGCATCAGAGAATAAAGAAGAACAATTAGGTGATTTTGAAGGTGCCATTACCATAGTTCTTCCATCCAATGACTTTTTGAGTTCTTCTGGAATTACAGAAATTCACCTGCCAGAGATTTGGTTTTGATACAGAATTATAGAACGGTTTGGGTGGGAAGGGACCCTAAAGATCATCTTATTCCAAGCCCCTGCCATGGCTTTCCTTTGAAAAACCTTTCCCTAGACCAGGTTGCTCCAAGCCCCATCCAACCTGGCCTTGAACATTTCCAGAGGTGGGGCTTCCTTTTGGGAATCCCTTTTCTTCTGGGCATCCTGTGTGTGAAGCCATTCCCTGCTCAGCAGACTATACCTTCCAATCACAAATCTACTGTCCCCACTAACAGTAGAACATTTCCTTTTGTGAATAAATGTGAACAATTGCAGGGTAGAACTCTTGGCTCATTTTTAATGCAGGCAGTAAATCTGTCCCTAATGGACTTATTTTATTCATCTTTACCCATTTCTTGTGAAAGAGTTATAATCCCTGTTATCACTTTCCTCTTGGTTTTCTGTGGGTTTAGATCTTGGTCTATGAGGAAGTGCAGTAGTGAATATAATTGGCTGTACCAATAAATAGCAATATTATTTTTTTCCTGTGGCAGTATCTCTGGAAATGGTAAAAATGGTTTATCTGTACCAAAATGTCTCTGGAAATTATAATGCTGTGTTCTTTTCCACAGATAATTGGAGATTTCAGATAATTTCTCACAGCAAGAACTTTACACAGTGAAAGTTAAAGTGTTTCTTGGTGCTAAAGGGTCTCCTTTTTCTCTTTTAAATGCTTTTTTTCCCCCCACATTGGTGTTTTCCAAAGTGAAGCCATAGCTGAAGTTCTCCTTGTTCTCTTCTTCTTCATTATTTGAATTTAGTCTTTGATTTAGGTCTTTACAGGTCTGGTCCCACATCCAACCTCTTTCTGCAATTGTGGTTTGTCACCCTTGAGGAACTCCTGACTGCATTAAAGGTGTCTCTGATCCTTTTGGGGCCAAGACTTTACCCTTTCTGCTCTGTGAATGATAAAGCATGGGAATCCTTTTATCTATTCACTCTTTCACTGCTATGTGTGTGTGAACAAGTTCTGAGTTTAAATGAATTCAAAACAAAAAAGTTACTTCTTTTTCTTTGTACATTTTTTAAAATTCCCAGATTTCTAGAAAAGATTTTCCACTTTTGCTCTTTTACTTATCCTGTGTCAGATGTCTCTTCTTAGCCTTTCTTCTTCTTTAAGTCTCCCTGTGCAGCCCTGTGAAGTGCCATATGCCATGTGCAGAGCCATCAAGTATCATGTATTTAGCATAAAGTGTCATATTTCTCACTTTACTTGCTTGCTAACTTAGTGATTACAGATGGCTAAGTATAAAAAAGTGAACCCTTGATAGTGCTTCCCAAAGAAAACTGCAAAGTGAATTCAATGTGCATAAGCCAGAACAGAATCAAGGCAAGAGACACTTCTAACCCATGCATTCATTTTATGGGACATCAGAAAAATGTAACCACAGGAGAGATATTTCTTTGTGAATCCCTTTCAATGAAGCTTCTACTTTCATAAGAAATATAAGGTTTTAATTTTGATATTAAAAAAAAATAAATTCATGAGCATTGCTTGCTCTTGAACATTTTAGCAGTGTGTTGCAGACTTTTACTCAGGTTTTAGGAACATTATTCTATGGCTCCAGCTGCACCAGCTGAGGAAGGTAATGTCTTCAGCTGCCCCTTCCCAGGATTTTCCATCTCCGCTTTTTTTTGCCAGATGTGTTGTCTGAATATTTGTACTCCTTTTCTGGCAACATGCGCAGTGCAAGAAAGAATCATCTACATGCTTTAAACCAGTCTAGGGTTTTTAAACAAAAAAAAAATTGTGGGGGAACGGTCAAGTCAACTGCTCTGTCAAGAGCTGGCTGGGACATGGTGTCCTATGATCTTTAGGACAACACAAAGAAAACAAGAGGCAAAAGCAAAACGTTCCTTCATAAGCTTGTGGCATTCAGACTGAACTCACTGAGGGATTATGGCTGAATGCATTCCAATATTGTGCTGAATATCACTGAATAATCCAATTTCTTTCCCATTTACTACTGAAAGCGACTAAAAAAAAAAAAAAAAAA
>VWZN01001870.1:86521-107185 GCA_013396955.1 Regulus satrapa
AAAAAAGAGTTGGATTATGATAATCCAGGCTGGAAACCAGGACAAGGTCGGGTGCAGGAGTGACAACTGCTGTAAACATCTCTTAGAAAATCCAGAGTCTTACCCTATGCTGTTCTCAGAGCACCAGTAACAAAAAAATTGGGCCAGACAAATCTTTTGCAGCTGTGGCAACTGTTTTCTACACTGGCCCTCTGAGAGCCCTTGTTGGAAAGCACGAGGTGTTTATCCTATTTCAAATCTACTGGGAGAAATCTTCCTGATCCCTTCAGGATGTGGCCTGCTTTTCCTGCCTGTGATGCTATGTGAGACTTTGGATTTTGGAATAAAGGCTGCCTGTTGGATACTGGCACAATCAGCTTGAAAGACTGATCAAGCTTATTTGCCTCCTGCTTAGAAGTCTATAAAAAAATGCCAAGAATTAAACTCTGGGATTAGGAAATCTGCCATTTCCAAGATTTGTGGCACCAGCAATTGACTTCATGCCTTGGTGAGGAGCAGGCTGGAAAAGGATTCACTCATCTTTCATTGTTTGTCAGGGAAAGGATTGTGTCTTCTTTAATTGTTTGTCAGGGAAAGGATTGCCTCAAATCCCCATGAAAACTGGACAAAATATTACAACAGACCCAAGCTTTGATTCTATCTGTGCCAAGGAATGCTTTAACACCCTCAGTGATTACTGGATGTTTCTCATGCACATGGTGTTGTACAAAGAGCAGTTTAATAGTATTCATGCTGCATTTGTGAGACATCTCTTATTGTAATTTTTGGGATCCCATTTCCAGCAGCAGTGGAGCAGAGAGGTGCAGAATCAGGAGACAGTGGGATTAGCTGACAGGCACCTGCCACTGATGTGGTGCACAGCCCTGGGCTGGGATTTATCTGGCTTTCCTGCTAGGCTTTGCCAGCACAAGATACCCCCTGTCAGTTTTTTCATGGCAGCAATACAGAATTCCTTTGGGCAATAGGGCAGGGCACTGAGTAAGGTTGCCCAGAGGAGTTTTGGATGTCCCAACCCTGGAAGCATTCATGGCCAGGATGAGGCTCTGAGCCTCCTAGTATGGTAGAAAGTGTCCCTGTGCATTGCAGGAGGGTGGAATGAAATGATCTTTAGGGTCCCTTCCAACCCAAACCTTCTGGGATTCCATGTTCACATTTACAGCCCCTTCTTGTCTTCTTCCTTCTCTTACCCAACTCCTGCCCATGAATCTCGTAGGCCATTCATTCCTGTTACCTTTGATTTAACCAAGGGCTCTCTAGGAGAGGACATTTTGCTGATAGCTCCTTAGAGAAAGCTTTGTGCAGAGCTGAAAAGGACACCAGGGGTTTGGTGTGGCTCAGCAAACCACTGAAAAGGTGGGAGGTGATTGACTGAGGAGTTATTCTGCTCAGACCAAAACAGCCCTGGGGGAAATACCTCTGAAGTCACAGGGTGCACACAGGAAGGTGGCGTGCCCTTCTGCATAGTATTAGGCCATGATTGATGCAGCTGAATAATATCACAAGTATAGAGCTGGCTGCTAAAATTAGCAATTTCTGATATAGGCTTCAACCTACCCTGCAAACAGGGTGTATATCTCTCCATGAGATTATTTTACAAGGAAATAATTTTTGCTTATGTTTGTTTGGCCCCCTGAGTTTTACTTTACAGCAGAACCTCAGCAGATAAAAGTTAACATAGTCCCACTGTGATGCTAGTTTACATGACAAATCCTTTGCTCATATCCTCAGGGAAATATTTGTCCAAGGACAATAATATTCCTTATTCTCAAGGTTATTGTGAGGTGGAAATCGCTGAGTGTAAAACTGTTTGAAGCTGTGGAGTGAAATAGTGGTGTCTGATTTTATGCTATTTATTGCACCTTGCATCCATTCTGTCTTGAATTGACACTTTTTACTTTTTCCAGTGAAAGCAAAAGCTGGAGAAGAGGCTGAAGTGTGGGCTTGTATGTAGTGGTGGTGGTAAAAATTGGACCAGAATGAAGCCAAAGTGGACATTAATAAATGATTTCAGTAAGAAACCATGATAGGAAAGTTTGTTTGTGATGTATGTGCCCAGTGCAGCCCAACCTCCCTGTACATAACTGTAGATACACCAATCAATTTCTATTAATTTAATTGCTTTCTTGCAGAAAATTGAACAGCAGCAGCCACAACCGAGAGTCAAAATGAAACAAAGTACAAAGGAGGACAGAACAAATGTCTCCTAAACTGAGTGCCACTGAGAGTTTTTCTTCTTGGCTACACTGTGTGATATTTTCTCCCCCCTTTTTCTGCTCCGATTAAGAACACTTTCATCTTCTGTAAGGTTAGTAGTGCGTGGGCCTGTACAAAAGCATGCACACAAATGAAGACTAAAGCTTCATCTCTGTTCAGCAGCACTGGCAATTTACCATCAATCTTGTTTCTGTGTAACCTAGAGAAAGGGACAAGAAGAGATGTATCTTCTCAGCAATGCAAGGCGTATGCTTTCCATGCTCAAGTTAAAAGAAAGGCAAAGACATGAAAAAACTGGATCAAAACAAGAAGGACTACAAGCAGAAATTCAGTCCAAAATCTGGGTGTTGAATACTCTCACTAAGGTACAGAATCGTTGCAGTTTCCTGTCATTATGTGACAATGTCTAAAGCCACATAAGTACCTGGAATTTTAATATAGAGGGGCATAAAAAACCACTGCAGTACTGATGTACTGTGTGCCTCATCCACCTGCTCATACTCATGACAAGTGGAGGCTCAAGGCTGAGTGTTTTGCACCTTCACCTCATGGGGGCCTGGGAGTCCTGTTCTCGTGAGTCACTGGATGAACTAAGAACAAGAGCCAGGCTGGAAAGACCTTTTAAACTCCTGATTTTAGAGTGCTCACCCATTAAGAAGAAAACTAGTCCCTACCTTCACTCCAGCCTCCCAAGGGAGCACCTTACCAATGTTATAATTTAATTACTTGCCTCTTAGACACAGCTGATTAGGAAAATAGTGGATTGCTCAGACTAAAATTGCCAAGCTGCTCAGAGCTTCTTGTTTGCAGTCCTTGCAGCAGACCAGAATTTGCAGTTGCTGAAGGCATGGTTATACATCTAGGAACAGAGAGGACATCCTGACCTACAAGTCAGGGAAAAGCACTGTAAGGCACCTTCATGACACAGGAGATGAGCCACTTATTGAGTGTTCCCTGGGCTGCAGAACTAATGGGAAAACAGTGCTAATGAGATCTTGGGTGCATAAATGACAAGCTGATGTTATTTACCCACCCACAGCTGTAGCAGTGAGGACACCAGCTCTGGGAGCGATGCCCTGCCACAATTTGCAGTCTGGGTATAAGACTGGACACAGATCAGTGTAAAGAACTCAGTTATTTCAGTTTGGGGAAGAAAAAGAGTTTAAAAAAGGGCCTGGAAAATGCTTTGTACACAAGGTATAAAAGGCTTCTGCAAAGACAAAATACTGGGTGGTAGAGAGTATCTTAAACTTACCAGAAAAACACATTTCAAGAAGGAACAGCAGGCAGACACACACAAGCAAACACTAATAACTGGCATTTTTTAGCAGTAGGGGCTATTAGTCACTGCAACAAACAAGCAAGGGAAGCTGCGTGTTCCCTTTCTTTTAGTATTGTCAAATCAAGTTTGGACATTTTTGTGGAAAATACACTTTTGTCATGCAGAAACATAAACCAATTCATGTTTAAAGAAAAAGAACCCCAAATGAACAGCTAAAAAGGATTAGCAGAGGAGGACAACTCGCACTGCTGAAAGGAGAAGTTGCTTCATGAAGAGACAATATAAAGTTGGGGAATCTTTTATTTGGAGAGGAAAAAATGTGAGGGGGAGTACCCTCAAGATTATTGTAATAATAATGATGGTGGATGAGATCAATTCAATCCAATTAGTAGGGAAAACTCCCTGAAACCACAAGAGATGGATTTCAAACAAACAAACAAAAAGTACATAAATGAGGTATTTCAGCTCCTCTACTGCACTCTCTACTACTCTGTAACTCTCTCTGTTAAGACCCCACCTGCAGAGCTGCATCCAGTTCTGGGATCCCCCAACAGAAAGGATGTGGAGCTGCTGGAGCAAGTCCATAGGAGGCCACCAAGGTGATCAGAGGGATGGAGCAGCCCTGCTGTGAGGAAAGGTTGAGAGAATTGGGTTTGTTAAGCCTGGAAAAGACAAGGTTTAAGGGTGACCTAATTGTGATCTTCTGGTGCCTGATGGAGCAGATGCAAAAAGATGGGGAGGAACTATTTACAAGAGCCTGGAGTGACAGGACAAGGGGATATTGATTCAAACTGGCAAAGAGTGGGTATAGATTAGATATTAGGAAGAAATTTCTTCCCTGTGAGGGTGGTGAGAGACAGGAACAGATTTCCCAGAGAAGTTGTGGCTGCCCATCTCTGGAATGTCCAAGGCCAGTTTAGATGGGTCTTGGAGCAGCTGCTCTAGTGAAAGGTGTCCCTGTGCATGACAGGGGGCTGGAATAAGATTATATTTAAGGCCTCTTTAAACCCAGGCCACTTTATGATTCTATAACTCTATATGTATATTTTAACAGGGAGCTTTGTTGCCACAGGACTTGTGAAGACTAAAAATAGAAAAGTAACGCGGCCAAAATCATGTCAGGGAATATCTGGGAATGCAGAGAGTAGGCAGGAATTATATTCTTTACCATCTCTAATACATTAATGTGGAATGAAAAGACAAGGACTGCAGACAGTGCCGTGATTGTGTTGCCTCCTTATTTGCATCTCTTGGTGCAGATTATTGGACTCAGTCATGTTTTACGTTCATATCTTCTTCTTTTAATTAGAGTACATGGTCATTAGTGGGGATGTGGCCTATTCCTACATGGGATCAGATGATGCTAGGCCTCTGAAAGTGATGTTGTTTTGGTCAGATCAGCAGAGGCCAAATAAGTCCACCTGCCTCCTCATTCTGTGCCTCTGGCCTTTGTGCTGGGAGAAATTTTATCCATACTGGGGCAGACTGTGTCCATTCATAGCAGAAGTGGGAGTACTGATGGCTTGCTGGATGGATTTGGGAGAGGCTCCATGATGTGGATCTTCTAAAGGCAGCAGTGAATCCTGTGACCACAGTGGGCTCCACCCTCAGGCATTTCCCTCCTGTGCATCTGTCTCATCTTCAAAGGAGTTGTGGGTTGAGTCAAAGGGAGGCACCCACCTGGGAGGAGAGCACCCCAGGACAATTAATTCAGGAGATAGAAGGAAGGAGGAGAGGGAGCCCAAAGCTCTGTGAGGGACCACACCTCTACTTCAGATGCCAAAATCTCCTTCTAGTAACTCCTGCTGAGAAGCAGATTGATTCTCTCGTGTCAGTCAGAGCAGACTCTTGATTCCTTGCTAATATATAAAAGCTGTAGCCTCATGTGGAGGATTAAGGATTCCTACTGATTTATAACTATATATTCTGTATCTCTGTAGAAATGAGGGATGGAGAGGTTTGTTGTGTGTTGAAGCCAGATACAGCTGGGAAGAGTTAAGGCATTTCTAGGTGTATTTCTTTTTTTCCTTAGTGACCAAAAAAACCCAGGAAAGTACAGAGTAAACTTCTAGATGCATACATCCCTGCAAAAGGACTATTATTCCTTCACATTTTTCTCTATATTGTCTGCAGAATTTCCTCTCAACTTTCTCATAAGCATCCAAACCAATTTGAGTTTTGTTTCAAAGTCCATCAAGCCCAAAATTCACTGATATTGTACCAACGCTGTGACACATGTGGTTGGGATTGTTCTATTTTGTCTGCCACAGAGCCCTCATGTCACATTTTGCTTCATGTTAAATCACTGACATGAAAAACGAATGTTCTTGTGGATTACACAGGCTGTAGCCCCGGGAAATGTTGGCTCAATTCCCATCTTGGTCACATAAGCAGAAAACCGATCACAAGCCCCTTAATCTATCTGGAATCAAATTAGTTGGCAGAAGAGCAGTGAGACCTGCAGGTCTCATTTCTGTATTTGTTAATGCAATAATCATAATATCCAAGTCTCTTGCAAAGTTTGAGGATTATTTACCCAAACGCCCAGAATACCGTGATATTTCTCTATTGAGTATTATATAAGAATCTGGAGGCAAAAAGCTAATCATACATGAGGGAAACAAGTAGGCAATGGATTATATGAGAGTAATTCCATGTGCAGCATAGTCTAATAACATTAATATTTGAGTGGTGACAAATACACAGCCTTTGGGGACGAGAGTATTGGAAACAAGGAAATAATGAAGAGATTTCTAAGAGGTGAGAAATAAAATAAGACCTATTTTTGCTTCCTGCCCGATCTCTTACATTCAAGATTTTCTTTCAGGTGCTGAACAGTAAGTGATGCAGACAAAATCATCTGTGTCAGTGCCAGATTTTATTAAATGCTTATCATGGAAGTAAATGGACACATAAAGGCAACAGAACAGGAAACTAAATACAAATCACTGAATGAAATAAATGGCATTTTATCATAGGCCACATCACAAAAGGTCGTTTCCTGTCTTGAGTGGTAATGTGAGCACTGACATCTTGACTTCAGATGTTTCTGTGAGTACACAAATCCCATAAATCAACTAGTAGGGGAAGGGAGAGATTTCCTGGGGTCAGAGACCAACAAATACAGAAGGAGTTCACTGGACATAAGCTCACACTGAGAATGGGTTTTGTGGGTATGGAAGGAGAGTATAACCCAATACCCCTCACAGCAGGGTTAATTCTTGAAAAGATTTTCCTTACAGACCTTCCTAGAAGGTTCTTGTCATGTGAAAATAATGTAGGGCACAGAATGAAGAGGTTTAGCCCTGATCCCACTTGGAGAAGAGCAAGACTTCCAGCATGGTCAAAGCTGGCTGTGAAAATGAAAGTGTGCAAGGAACATTTCACAGAAACCGTCTCTCCCCTAATCTGTGCAAGACCATATGCTGCCCAGAACAGAGAATTTTCTTCTACCAAAAGGTGAAGGCATCAGGGTTTAGTTTTGCTCCATATTAAAAATAAAGGAGCACCATTTGAAATCTTGGAGGGAAAGGACAGTTTGGCAAGAAAATGTCAGTTCCTGTCACCTGGTAAGACTTAAAAATAGAGAAGGAGAGACTTCATTTCCTCCAGTGCTCAAACAGCTATTGATTAATCTGGGGTGCATTTAGACTAATTTTACAAAAAATTAATCTCTGGAACAGACAAACTAATACACTCTTCCCATTTTCATATTTAATTAAAACAAACTATCTGAAAGAAGAAACAAGCAAATAGACCTTTAAGAAATTGGCATTTCTATCAAAGCAGAATTGATGAGTGCTGTACTGCCCTGTATCCTGCACTGACCTTGTGTTGTCTTCATCTTAGTTATCTTAACTTATCTAAGTTAAACCACATGTCTTTAGGAAGCTCCCCTACTCCTGTGTAGCTTTAAATACCCTGAGGGTCTCCAGCAATTCTGTGTTCCCTGCTGAGACATCTCTGAGCACAGAAGAAAAAATGCATTAGCTGATGGAAAGATATTAATAGCGTGGAAAAAGGTAAAATTCTTTCAGCTCTACCATAACATATCCGTCTGTTTGGAATATTTGTCTCTGACTGTGTGTGTGTACTCAGTGAAGCGTTTACTTTGATCAAGACATTATGGCAACAATCTCCACTGATAAAATGGGCTTCTGTTAATGAGATCACCTGGGCCAGTGACTGGAGAAATGACAACTGTGTATTCCTTTCTAGGTTGTTCAGATATTCCCTGCTTTGTGTTCTGCCTCCAGTCACAAAGTCAAAGTAAATATCAATCAACTCCACAACACTTCTTCTCTGACTTTCCCCTTGAAATCACAGTTTATTTGCAATGGACAACTTGGCAGCAAACAAGAGATAAGCCAGGGGAAGAAAATGTGCAATGTGCACCGTGCCTCAGATTTCTCTTTGTGACACGTGGAATAAATGAACTTGAAGCAATCATTTTGATTCAGATGCTGATAAAATTAAGGTCATTATTTTACCTTTCCAAGGGGTGGGCAAAATCATGGGATGTTCAGGGCTAAGAGAAGCTAATTCCCCATAATCTAACTCCTGTACAGGTTACAGGCCAGTTGAGAGTGAGAACAGCTTGGATCATCATTTACCATTGCCCTAAATTATGTGAACAGCCATCAGAAAACTCACCAGCAGCTGGGAATGAGACTGAAATAGAAATGCCAGTGCAAGTCTGATTACAATGTTTACAGCAAGAAAATTGCCAGAAGGATGATGTTAGTAAAAGGTTTGACTCATGAAGTTAAACCCTTGGAAATCCATTCTGCTGCTTTAATGTTTGTGTTGTTACAACACCAGTACAACCCCTAGGAGTGTATTAAGGGATATAGTTCAGTATGAATAATATCTGTGGTGCTGCTTTCCTCCTTTCTATTGTCCTTTTCTGAGAAGAATTGTATATGCAACACAGAATTTCCTTACAGGCTCAATTGATTTTCTCCTGTATTTATGTAGGAGGAGGTCTGTACTTTGAGAACCCTGTAAGGCACTTGAGGATCCTTATACCTTGGTGGAGATCATTCCACAGTCCTTGACAGGCTCTTCTGAAACCTCTGACTTTATTTTCAAGAGAAGGTGAATATTGTCTCAACTTTTCTCCACCTCACACTGTGCCAAGAGTCCAGACTCCTGGTGCTGAGTTCCTGATGAGGATCAATAATCCTGGAAAGGAAGACAAATAGCTTTGGTATAGCATGACAGATAATAAGGGTCTGATGTTTTCAGCTCAGCATCAGGGTAGATTGAACCCATTTCTTCTCCCTAAATAGAAGTATTCTCCTAGTTACTACATGACGAAGTAATCAAGTATTATATTACCTTTTATCATATTATGGGTTTGCTGAGCTCCCTCCTGAAATTCTAGATATGAAGATAAAGACCCAGGATGACAACAGCCTTTATTCTCATCCAATCTTACAAGAATAATGAGAATGCTGTGGTAGTTTTGTGTTATGCAGAATTAATGCTTCCGTGACTGAGTCTCCAAATCCATTTTCTTTTTTTTTTTTTTTTTTTTTTTTTTTTTTCCCCAGGACTTCATAACATCACTTTTGGGATTGAACAAGTGAGCAAGGAATTTTGGAATGAACTCACTACCCACTGAGACCTTCTTATTTGTCTTAATTACTGGATTGTACCAAGTATGATCCTGACAGCAGAGCGCTGGTGCCAGAGGGGAAGGTTGGCAGAAATTTCTGATTCTAAACACTGATATTTTGTTATCTACAACAACCTCTTTTTCTTAGGTTAACATTTCTTACCCTGGTTTGCCCATTTTCAGGAGTTAGGTTAGTAGAATATTTCTGTTGTTTTAACATTTCTTAAAAATTCTGGGGATTTTCTATTCCTTTTGCTTCCAGTGAGCAGTCCAAAATAGCTTTTTTGTCCCTGAAAACCAATCTAAATCTGAGCAAAGTGCTGGTCCTTGGAGATTAGATCAACATTAAAAGCAGAATTCCCAAATATCTTGAATGTTCTGGATGTCTTCCAGCCAAAAACTTAGCAGGATTTTCTTAGGACTATGGGTTCTGGACTACAGCAGGTGGAATATTGCAGAGGAAGACTTTTAATTGTGGTTCACAATGTAGAACCTGTGGCATCTAAAGGCCTGGGGAATGTGGGATCATGTTTTGCAGAATGAAAAGGGTTTACATAGCTTTAGATACTAATATGAGAGAACTGTATTCAAAGTCTCACTGTTCTCCTCCCATCATGAAATAATAAAAATTATCATCAAATACCAAGTTTCTTGGTGGAATTTCCCATAGATGAAAGCAAAAAAAAAAAAAAATTCTGTGGTTAAAAACAATATTAATAATAACATAAATGTATATGGTATCTAAATTATGTTGCCAGATTGGATTAATAATTCACTAACAGTTAAAATCCATTGCAGCATTTCCAAAGCTAGGAGTTCTTGAGTTAGTAACTGTATCAATGCATTTTTATTGTTATTATTTTGGTGCGTAATTATAGTGTAGGCAGATGGGAAAACAGGAATAAATGAGAATTGCTGGATGATGCTTGTTCCTGTTGACCCCATTGATTTGCTTCACGGTGAACAGATAAACAACAAGGTTTCTGTTCTCCTATTTGAAAATCCTTTCTAGCATATAAATATTTTTTCTTACAGGCATTTAAAGACAGTAATTATTATTTATATTTAGAAGACTCCTGACCAGGACAGGAATCTAACATTATAATAATGTCAGACATTAATATGGTTTTCATATTTCTGTACACATGTTAGGAAATGCAGTCCAGGACACAGAGAGGTGGTGAGATATTTCCACAGTTGGGTTTTTCAAAGCAGTGCCAGATCAGAAGGTAGACAGGTAGGCCCTGTCTACCACCCTAGCACATGTACCCATCATATGATCTGATGGAACTCTGAACGTTTTTCTTCACTGGTTTCCTCCATCCCTGCGGGGTTGAGGAATGAACTGCATTCAGACTAAAACACCTCTGTTTTTGCAATAAAACAGGAACAATTTCTTCACAGAAAGGGCCATCAAGTACTGGACCAGACTGCCCAGGGCAGTGGTGGACTCACCATCCCTGGAGGGATTTAAAAGACATGAAGATGTGGCACTTGTGGACATTATTTTGTGGTGGCCTTGGCAGTGCTGGGCTAATGGTTGGACTAATTAATCCAGCTTAAATGGTCCTATGGCATTATTTCCCCCTCAACTCACACCTTCCCCTCAGATAATTCTTCTCAGGAGGCTGGTAGGTTACTGCCAGTAAAATTGGAAGCCTTTGTTTCCTGGTCTGAGTCACCAGCAAAGCATTTGGACTGTTCAAATACTTCATCATTCTCATAATGCTCATCATCATCATCATCATCATCATCATCATCATTAATTTTGCTGGGAAATTTAATAAATGAATGTGATCATTGATGAAATCTCCTCCATGAGGTGCAGGGTGGTTCCCTGGCAGATCTAGGAGGGAAGAGGACTTCTTGGATATCCTTGTGGCTCCTAGTCCTAAAATAACCCTTTTGAGGGACGAGGATGCAGGCAGGGGGGTCTGAGCATCTTGTCCTAAATATTTCTTCCTTTTATCCAGGGTGGTGAACTACAAACTAAACTTTGATGATGTGTTCATTTGTAATATGAGAGAAGGAAAGGGATATTCCCTTGACTTGTTGAGAAAGAAGTCCTTGGGGGAGGATGAATCAGCCCTTCAAATGTTCTGTCTGCTTATCTGAGTGAAGCTATCATTGCTTGAACCAGTGGTGCTCCATCAGCATTTGTGGCAGACAGGAAGCAGCTGGAGAATTTTGCAGCAGGATAAGGTTTTCTAAACTACAAGAGAGCCTGGGGAATCCTTAAAATCTGCTAAGAAGCTTCAGTGAAACTTAGATAGAAAAACCTTGAGTTTCAATGAGGAAAGATGTTTAGGGAGGTTGTCAATTCTGAATAGAAGCAGTCAGACGGGAGAAGGGATCATAGCCTTGGATCCCAGCACAGTGGTATCCCACAGAAATATCCAAAGTGGCAGCTAGAAAAGGAGACAGCATAATCTCACTTCATCTTCTATTGGTTTTTATGTTTCTCTGTTTATTTCCAATTTTGCTATCATGTTCCTGAAGCTTTTTGGGTTTTTTTGAGCAAAGAAAAAAATCTCTATTCTCCCTTATGTTTGTCTGCTGTCAGGAGGAATCTCATGTGAATCTGAAAAATCAAGTCACCTCATTTTCCCAAGAACTAGGAAAAAAACCTAAGAACTGACTAAACAAACCTTCAAAGGAGGCCTTCTCCAAACCTTTCTGGTAGGATATGTTTGTCTCCCCCAAATCTGGGGGAGAGATGTTCACTGTTTGGCATAAACCAATGGTTTTACAGTCAATGCTTCTCAAATCTGTAGGAGGCATGTCTCTAATATAAGAATGTCCAGGGCCTGAAGCATTAGAGTCAGAAAATAATTTTCAGCTTAGTCAAAACCAGGAAACCCAGGAAATGATTGATTCATGGAAGCACTGCAACATAACCACTTTAATCGATTTGCTTTTCATTCTCCACCAATTAAAATATTTTTTGTTCAGGTTTAATATCAAACAAAGAAGCAAGTTCTTAGTGTGGACTAAGGAAGCCCTGCCTGTGTGTCTTCTGAAAATAACTCCCAGAGATTTGAGCTCCTTAAATATGTGTGGACCAGGAGAATTTCTCTGGGAAATAAGGATCCCTGATTAAACACCCTGAATTATTGGAGATTTGCAATGACCAGCAAACATTCAGGAAAATATGAATTCCTGGCAGTCAGACTACATATCAGAAACCAAGTGCTGAAATTATAATTATATAAGCAAGACAAATAAATAGAGGTTATTCAGAAATTAGTTTCCCAGTGCAAATGGGACACCAGATATTCCAGCTCAGCATTTTTTTTAGAGGAGGAGTGTTTCAGAACTCTCTTTTTATCCCCTTCATCCCTGCCCCCCAATTTTTTTAACCTTCCTGTTGTTCTTTTCCAAATTTTTCGTCTATTTTCCATTAGGGGGAAAAAAATAGGGAAGTGTTCTCCAAACATTTTTTAAATGTTGTTCTTCAGTCCACTAACTGTCTGTGTTGAGTGTTCAGGGGTTTTATGGTATGTATTGTTCCTTTATTTTTCACCTGGACATCTTTTCTGTCACATCTTGATCCACTCCTTATATTCTTACTTCAGGTTCTTGTCCATGCTTTGTTACAGTGTGGCTTTTTCTGTGAAATCAAAGCATCTCCGCTCGGGTTTTGTTTTAAGCAGAATAAGGATTGCACAAGAAAAGGGGTATTTTGGTTCATTGACTGACCTACAAACAGATAAACAATTTCATTTCAAATTGACCATAAATGAACAATTTTTCATCCCTGTGGAAATGGCTGTGTATCCTTATAATCGGGACAAAGTTAAGATAGGATCAACACACAGTATAAATTCCCTGGACCAGACAAAGGATTTTAATCCCTGTTTCACATCAACAAGCTTCACATCCTCTTTTTTTGAAAGATATAATTTTCTATCTGCATGCATGAACTCAGCCATGCATATAATTTCTTCAGCCAATATTCCTGAAGAGTTTAACCTAGAATCATAACTAGTCTAACTAACCCATTCCCAAATATATTGATTTAGAAAGCCAAAGATACTGAGCTTGTATTTGAACTCAATCAGAAGAGTTACAAATTTAATTTCCAGGATGCCACTTGAATTGAACAGCTGTTGATTAACTAATAATTTTTCTAATTAGAAAGTATATTTTTTAAAATTATAGTAAGTCTTGAGTTTGGAAAAATGAAAACAGAGTGATTAAAATAAGATAGAAGCAAAAGACACTTCTGTTGTCAAGCCATGTACTTAACTTCCAGAGAGCTAATCTGAAGATATGGCTTAAATTCTCTCTTTTTTCATCTCTTTCTTTCCACCTCTAAAGGTGACAATTTATTTTCAAGGTGGATATGACACAACATCTCCATGTCACCATGCAAAAGAGACTGGAAGAATAAGTTTGTGAACAAAGAAATAATTTCACTCTCAAATATGTAGCTATAATTTTTTAAAAATTAATCTTTGAATCCACTTCAGTTGGTAGTACCACCCACACAAAGACGTGTAGTCTTTATCAGAATAATTATTTTTTTTTAATAAGTCAGTGAAGAATTTGGGAATATTTTGAGGATGTGATGTGTATACAGCAGTGTGAGGCATCCAGGTGGACATTTGCAAGCTCCATCTCAGCTGTTTCTTGTCTTCACATGCACATGCTCTTACAAGAGCTGAATCACAGCCTGGTGACTCCTCAGCATCTTCTCTGACCACCTTCTCCTTTGACTCACACCATGAGGCACAATCAAACACTGCAGTGATTTTTGAGAGGATTTCTGTAGTGATTAAAAGTGATAGGAGAATAGTTTAGGTTGGAAGCAGCCATGAGCAGGTACAACTGCCACTATTAGACCAGGTTGCTCAAAGCCCAATTCAACCTGCCTTTGAACATTTCAAGGAATGGGGAATTCACAGCTCTTCTGGGTAAAGTATTAGGCTCCTCTCCTCTCCTCTCCTCTNCCCTCTTCTGTCCTTGAGCCTCAGTAACACCTTTTGCTTGTTATTGCCCCAAACCTTTCCCAGTGACAACAGCTCTGCAGAACCATGACAACTTCCAGCCTTCTCATCTGTTTAGGGAATCTGGTCTTTTTCTCCTTTAGACTGGCAAATGAGGAGATCTTGGAGTCAAATTGTTCTGAGTTGTGAGTCAGCTCACAGCATAAATACAGCTGGAATATACACAAACAATTCTGCTCATTCCAGTGGTGCAATTTCCCATTATGCTAATTAAAGTTTCCTCTGAAGAGACAAAAACTTGTGTTCCTCATTCCTTCAAAGAGAGTTGTGGTAGAGATGTGGGCTGCCTTGATCCCACTGAATACATTTGGTCAGGCAGTTCCCTTGCACTGACCTGTTCCCTTTCCAGGGTCTGGCTTGCTCCATGTGAGCAGTTCTTTATCACAACTCAATTGTGTGCAGTGGAATTCCTGAAGTGAGTCATCACGTGTAAAGTTTGCAGCATTTCCTTTACAAAATGTGATGTGGTGAAGGGATAAAGCCAGAGGAGAGAGAGAGAGGTTATACATCTTCTGATGTATCTTTTGCTAAACAAGAGGAAAAACCCCAAACACTTCTCTAGAGAGAAATCCTTGATTCCTGGTGTTTTATCAAGTGGAGTTTTTCAGGGAAGCTGACTTTCTTCTTCCAGGTCTGTTTCTCATGATACACTTGGGACCTAATGTTCTACTGTTCTATTGTTTTCACTCATTCCTCTTTCCTTTCTAACACAGAGCTACCAGACATAGAGCCACAGAATTGTTTGGGCTGAAAAGGACCTAAAAGATCATTTAGTTCCCATCCCCTGCCATGGGCAGGGACAGCTTCTTCTGTCCCAGGTTGCTCCAAACCCCATCCCATCTGGCTGTGGACACTTCCAGATTTGGAACAGCCACACCATCTCTGGGCAACCTGTGCCAGAGCCTTACCACTCTCACAGAGAAGAATTGCTTCCTAATATCCATTCTAACCCTGCCCTCTATCAGTTTAAAAACATTCCCTCTTGTCCTGCTGCTTGAGCTCCTTATCCAGTGTCACTCTCCAGCTCTCTTGGGGCTCTTTTAGGCACTGGAAGGGGCTCTGAGCTCTCCCTGGAGCCTTCTGTTCTCTAGGCTGAGCAGCCCTGGCTCTCCCTGCCTGACTCCAGAGCAGAGGTGTCCTAGCCTTCAGAGCATCTTCATGGCCTCCCACACTCATCCTTGTCTGTGAAGGTTCTGTGCTTTGTCCTGCCTTTTCAAGACCCCCTTGAGGTCCTGCTTTTTCCACACTGCCCCTGAAAGCAGCAGAAATAGCCTTGAGATTCCCAATGGCCAATACTCACCTGGATGCCTTCCTCTGATTATTTCTGAGGACAGGATGTCAACTTGGTCATTATTGGCAGAAACAGACTCTATCCTGGTTGTACTTTTCATTCTCTGTTTGGGGTAAGGACCCCAAGAAAAAGCCAAGGAAAAATTATTGTCCTTTCTTCAGGCATTAATGTAATAATGATATTTTTTTTCTGCAAGAAGCTGTTGAGCATCTTGCTGACTGAAGTGAGAGCATTTAGAGATAAAAGTGTGATGTGCCACTTCTGCCTTGCCAGGGCAATAACAGATCAAACCCCTGAAAATCAGGAACACAAAGACAGGTTTTGCAGAGCAATCCATGGCAGGGACTGCAGGAGGGCTTAGCCTGCTGTGCATATCAAAGTTTCCCTGGTTATGCCTTGTCTCAGTTGCAGCTTCAAGAAATTCCTGAGGAAGGGCCTCTGCCTTAATAGGAAGTTGTACCACTTTTAAAGCCTCATTTGTATCGCTCACACAGCAAGAGCTCTTGTCACATGGAAGCCATCAAATCAAAACACTGACATGGCAAGAGAATAAGACGAGATAATGAAATGAGAAATTAAGAGCATGAAAAGTAAATGCTGTAGAAAAGCTGACACTTCATAATACCCCCACTGAACATTTGCCTGTATTTCAAAGTCAACCGATAAGAAATTATTTGCTTTTCTTATATAACAGAAATAGATAAAGGATTCCATTTGGATGGGAGAAGATTCCACTAGGCTGCAATTTACGTATGAATGCTCAATATTTAAAGGAATTGCTTCTTTCACTTTGTCAACTGGCATAAATGTATGCTAAAGAGGGATTCATTAGAAAAAGCCATGCAAAGCATGAGCTCAACTCCAATAATCCTGATCTTGCCAGGCAGGTGTTTTGCATCCTATTAGGACATGGCGCATGGGGCTGCCAAGCAGGAGGCTTGCCACATGGGTTCAGATGTTCCTTTCTAGAAACAAAGCAAGAGGATCTCACCTCTTTCACTTAAAACAAAACACCATTTACTCTCTGTGTGCTCAGAATGGAGATAGTTCAGTGGGTCATCCAGAGTGAAATGCCTTCAGTTTGTACCCCTGAAAATGAGAGGTGAGCACTGCACTCCTGCACTCTGACCTCTGCCACAGAGGCACTCAGCCATGCTGGGTCTGCCTGAAAAGGTGGGACCTCACAAACCTGCCGTTGTCATGGTCAGATTGCAGCAAATCTGCACCTGAGAGCAGCACCTCCACCCCTGAGCCTGCCATGGCAAATGCACTCGCTGCCTTGCTGTCCTTGTTTAGCCCAGCTCAGCTCTTGTACTGTGCTGCACAAATGCACCTCAGTGTCCTGGCTGTAAATCAATGATAATTCTTCTTTAGCTTGCTAGGGAACTGTTTAAAATAAAAAAAAAAAAAAAGAAAAAGAAAAAAGAAAAAATGGAAGACCAGCTTCCAAATCTACTTGTCATTCTCTTTCCCATGTTTGCTTTTCTCACTTTAAATCTCTGAAAGAATATTCTCCCAGAATGTGCTATTTTGAAGGGATGTAGAAGTGAGTGAAACTCAAACCCAAAGGCAGCTACTTTTCTTCCACAAACAATAAGAGAGACAGTATGCTGCCTAGGTTGGTTAACCCAAAGACCCAAGAACTTCCCCCTTCCTCTTCTCCTAATGTCCTTGCTTTCAGAAGTGAAGTTTATCATTCATGCTTGCTAGGGATTTGACCTGCTGCATCCCTTGACAGTTGAAATACAAGAATTTTCGTCAAGACTCCATTTAAAATTTCCAGCTATTCAAGGCAGCTGGAATTTAAGCTGTGGGATTTGAAGTACAAACATATATGCATAAATATATAAGTTATCATGTTACTTATTTGTTTTGTGTTTTCTTTTATATTTAGCACATATACTGCATTGCCAGATAAGGAATAATTATGTTTCTTTTTTGGCTGCTTTCTTCTATATTTAGCACAGATACTGGCTTACCACATGAAGTATAATGCCCTTCTCATCACCCAATCTCAACTGCAAGCTACCTGAAAAGGACATAACATATGTTTGCCAATATCCCCTGAGCATTACACATAAAGAATCCTGACCAGACCAGTGGAGGTCTTTTAATTTGCTTTTCTTTGTTTCTTTGGTTTTCATAGGATATTGTAGTTGTTGTTGTTTATGGTGGTGGTGTGTGGGGTTTGGGTTTTTTTTGTTGATTGTTTTTTATTATTCCAACCTTGTTTGCCAGCTTTGGAAGCTGAAGATAATGACAAGGCATCAAACTTCCCATCTACTCCAAAGTTTAATGTCCTTCCTTAATGGTTTAGTATGTTCTGAATAGGTTAACAGGGAAAGAGGAAGGCTAAAAGGGTGCCTTGCATGTTGGTGTATATTTTTTGTCACTGCACAGCATTTCCTGGAGTTGTTCTTCAAGACATCTGAGTGCTTGTTTACCAAGAGGCAGCTGTCCCCCATTGTAAAGGAAAAGCAAGAGAGAGACCACTTTAAATTATTTAATTTCTAACAGAAAGGACACAAACAAAAGAAGGAAGGAATCTCTACCCTGTTGGTACAAATGTTTGCAAATAAAGAGCCACTGTTCAGAAATACCTGAAAAGTGGGTACATTGCCTGAGGAAGTCAAGTAGGTATGATACAAAACAGAGTTGTTTATGCACAGCATTATTATCAAGAAGAATTCAGTAGCAAAGCAGATAGAAGTGGATTTTTAAAGGTGGTGTTTCTAAAAGGACAACATGCAAAAATTAATAGTGACCAATAAACCATATTCCTGTGTCTGTTGTGCATTCAAGTGGACTGCAGGGTAAGTGAGGATAGGAACACTCTTCTGAGTGCTGCTGCCAGCACTATATATAAAAGTGTCCCAGGATGAGGTGTCCCATTGGTTTGACTATTTCTGAGCAAAACATTGAGCTCTCCCTTCCAATCTGAGAAGCTGCAAATAACCTGTGTACAAGTGGAGTACTGCAAAGAGGAGGAATTAAATTAAACATAGAGATCATAGAATCATGGAGTAGTTTGGAAGGGACCCTAGAAATCATCCAGAGATGCTGGAATTGATTCAGCATTTCAAGCAATTATCACATTGGAAAAAAAGTCTCGAAATTATTTAGTTATTTGACAGTTTACCTTTAATCTGAGTTTCTGTCTTGGTATTTCATGTTTTTTTCTTTTTTTCCTTTCATCATCTCTATTTATTATCTGGAAGTCATGCTTTGCACTGAGCTGGGAAGTGAAAAAGCTGCTTTTGACAGACCTTTCCAGGTGTGTGTGTTTACAACTGATGAAGATTTTTCAGGAAAACTATTTCCCATTATTCATTCTTTCTCACAGTTACATACAATATCACTTTCCAGCTCTCAACCTTCAGGAGAAGTAACATCTCATTGAATTTCTGATGCCTGTCAGCTTTCTGTAGATGCTGAGAAGATGACCACTGGGAAGTCAATGAGAGAATCATTTAAGGATCTTAAAAATAAGAGGTATGTGAGTGTCAGGAAGTAATTTATTTTCTCAAAGCATAATAAACCTGCAGGATAAACTTTCATCTCCAGCAATCACAGCAAGGTGGTGGTGGTGGTATCTAAGAATAGACAAGCAGATTTCAGTGTAACGTGATTGCTGGAAAAGTTAAATAAAAAGAAATACTTGGCATTACCATCGAGGCCAAATAACAGGGCAAGTCTTCACTCAGCTGCAAAGGCAGCAGAAGCTTTGACAGATGCAAGTGGAGCTAAAGCTGAATATTTATGTGAGTGATTCAGTGCATCTTTCTGTTTTGCAAAAGCTGTGGCTGAACTCTTAAAAGAGGCCAACGTGTACCATAAAAACCTCTATGTACATTTCTAGGGCTTCTACTAAGACATTTCAGGGAAAATACCAATTCATCAGCCCTGAAGTGTTTCCTCTAAATCTTGTTAGGCTTGATGAACTTAGCTGAATTCAAGACAGGGTTTCCATGGAAACTTCTCAGGTTTATTTCTCATCAGTGCTGCTGAGGAACACAGCTCTGAGGCAAATCAGCCATGTGGTTTAACCAAGGGCTCTTTTCCAGAATCATGGAATGATTTGGGTTGGAAGACGCTTTGAAAGATCATCTTTGAAACCCCCTGCCATAGGCAGGGACAGCTTCCACTGGAACAAGTTGTTCCAAGCCCTGTCCAATCTGGTCTTGAACTCTTCCAGGGTGAGGCATCCAAAAATTCCCTGGGCAACCTCTTCCAGTGGTCCATCATCCTCACAGGGGAAAATTTCTGCCTAACATCTCATCTAAACCTACCCTCTGTCAGCTTAAAATTTTTGACCCTTATCCTTGTCCTTACAAGCCTTGTTTAAAAGTCTCTTTATCAAAAAGTCTTTTCCTTTGGGATCTGAAGCTCAGGGAGATACCATCCCTCATGGATGGTCCTGAGATAAAGAAATCAACTTTTTCTGGTCACTGAGCTGCTGCAAAGTGTTGGGAAAGTATTTTTACTGAGTATGAATATAGGTATAGGAGTCAGGTAACACTTGTGGACTGGAAACAAGTGAAAAATTATAGTCCCAGAGCGCCTTTGAATCCATAAACTTTACTGAGACATCTCAAATTTCACTCATGTAATTCGGTACACACAGTGATGTCCTGCTCTCATCCAGATTTCCACAAGGTTGATTTTCCAAGCAGTGTTTGTCCTGGTGATTTTTATCAGAATTGAGCTTTCCAAATGAAAGCACAGACTCTGAAAATAACTATTAAAAAAAAAAAAAAAAAAAGAAGAGTGATTATAAATCAATTATATTTGCAAATATATACTTATTCTATGTATGTTTTAAAAACCAAAAAACCCATTTTTAAAGGGTATAATTGTTTTACTCATTGATAGTCAACTGCTCAGTTTTTAGTTGGATTGTACTGCATTAGGGAGATTATTGCTGGCTGTCATTTTCACAGAGTAAAATCACTGATTTATGGATGAAATATAGAGAAAAAAAGGATTCTGAAGACTCTTCTACCTGAGTTAAAGGAAATGAGCAAATCAAAGGGGAAATTGTTTTGTGATAGGACCAGTGAGGGTTTGCAGAGCATTTTCTGATGTAGTTGTCACATACAAATGACAAAGTCCTTGATGTCACACCACCAGACTTTAGAAACACTCCATAATAATCTGATAGGGTCAGTGCACATGTGTGTGAAAAGAACTGGAAGGCAGAAGTATGGATGAGACTAAATCCATTGAAAAGTTTGGGTTTTTTTTTTTT
>VWZN01001870.1:110358-120926 GCA_013396955.1 Regulus satrapa
GTTTTTTTTTTTTTTTTTTTTCCCCATTTATTTCAGTTTTGCAGAAAGAGGAATTTGGGGTGTTTATATTACATGGAGAGCTATTTTTTCTCCCCATTAATAAAGATAAGTGGTTTTGATGCTGGAAAATGTTCTCACTACCAGTCAAAACTTTAGTGGCATTTACTAGGGAAATATTATATATTTAAATGAAAAATAACGTCTAGAAAAGCATCAGATAAACTTATAAAAATAATCCCCCTGCCATCAAACAGTGTTATATAGAAATAAAAATTATATATATTATACAATTATAGAGACCTCAACAGAAGTCACATCCATATTCTGGATATTCTGTCACCCTTAGTTTTGTCTAATATTATTTAGACTATGCAAGCACAAATTCTGACTTTCTCTTTTTGAGAAGACAGTTTAGAAGCAACAGCAGCCTTTCCACTCACTTCCTGCTAGGGATTTCTCTGCCAGCCTTGGCTGATGTCTCAGTGCCATTCCACAGGATCTTGTTACCCAAAAGGGTGGAGTTCCATACGGAGGAGAGGTGAAACAGGTCCCTTTTGATGAAAATCTCATCTCAAATGCAGAAAACTCATGGAAAAGTGTTGATATGTGACAGGCTTATCAATTTCCTGAATTCCAAAACTCTGAAAGCAGCCTGGAAGAGTTTCACAGTTGCTGGATGAACCAGTGAACTAATGGAGGCTTTTCTCAAGAAGGTGCTCTCAGTATCCCAGAAAAAATTGGTGATATTGGGTGCTCCAGGCTTGGAGCTGGAATCTGCTTCCAAGTTTGGATAGATGTTTTTGGGTTAGCTATGGACAGGTGGCTCAGCATCAGGAGTACAAGGGTGTCTTCACGTTGTCCTTTCTCATCCTCTCCTGCATATTGCTCCCCCTCCCCACTGCATTGTACTCCTGCATGTGAATTAATGCATCAGAATTCCAGCCAAATCTTTCTTTGTGTTTAGGTACCTGAAAGAAAATGTGAGATTATAGAATCATATAATGGCTTGGGTTGGAAGGGACCCTAAATATCATCTAATTCCAACTCCTCTGCCCTGTGCCCCATCCACCCTGGCCTTGAACATTTCCAAGGATGGGGAATCCACAGACTCTTTGGTCAGCCTGTTCCAGCTCAGTTCAACCACTGTCAAGTAAATCTTCTCCTCAGCTTTTGTCTATGCAGAGGTTTTCTGCCACAGAAGTTTGCCAAAGGAAAACTAGTCTCCAAACCTCCTCAAAGCCAGCTTGATGCAGTGCAAATTTTGTCTGGTGTCAGCTGCCTGCTTAATCCTAAGAGAGGCTGGAAAAATGTGTGCCTCACAGTATTGCTTCCCTGTAGTGACTAATTGTACCAAATCTCAAGGGATTCAACTACAAATACTGAGTGCTGGAAGAAAACATTGACTGAAGACAGGGAATCTGTATAAAACAAATACATCCCCTTCCTAAAGGGCACTCAAGTCAATTAAAGGTTCTCATCACAGTTAGAGCTAAATTGCTCATGTCCAACATATATTTTTGAGTGATTAACTTTAAAAAGAAGATGGATCAGGAAAGAGAAATCATTTAGTTCTGGACATAAAGGAAAAGCATTTCAAGACATGCTAACAGCAAAGAGGAGGCTGGTCTTCCTTCACATCTTTCTACTACCATTTAGGCATTAAAATTGACTAAAATTCAGGCACTGAGGCTGGTGAAATCTGAACTTATTTAATCAGTGCCATTGAAGAAGATGGTGCTGCAGTGGAGTGGGAGAGACCTAAACCTTTAAGCTTCCATCACCCACATCAATTAACCTCAGTGGAGGAGATAAAATGTAGGAAACTCTGGAAATCTGGTACTCCCCTCTCAAGCTTCACTGCAACTGCTCTTTGAAAGAGAGCAATGAAGGAAAGTGATGGCTCACTTAATGTTCTGAGAACAGGGAAGAGGGGTATTGTGCAGATGTCCTTGGATCCCAACTATCTCCATCACCTGTGGTGAAATTGTGAATTTAGAAAACGTGTAATCCTACTGGCTTGGATTCAACGCTGGATCTAACATTGACTATTTACAAAACTTATATTCCATGTTTTCAACTGGTTTCATACAGGTCTTTGTTTAGAAATTAGAACTTGTATATTGAGCAAGACAAATGGAGAACCAAGGCACCAAAACAAAATCCCTGTTTTATTGAGTTTTATATTTATAGATATAATATATACTAATGGGAAAAATTCCCTGAAAGCTGATATGTGAATCTAGTGTACATCTGTGCTTAGATTTTCAATCCTCATGATATTTCAGGCAAAATAAATTTTGCATAGGACTGTGGTAACCACTACAGCAGGAGTAGGAAGGTGTTCAAACAGGTGAATTTTTTCAGGACCATCATTTTTAAATGATATTTAGGAACCCACATATGTGTTCAAACATGGAATGCTATTATAGTCTAGATTGGAATTTTTGTAGGACTTCTCTTTTTCAGCCCAAGATACCCAGTGGTTTTAGTCTAAACATATTTTGTGACTGATATTAACACTGCTTAGGCTACAAGACTCTCTAAAATATTGTATTTATTCTAGTGATAGGCTGTAGATTTTCCATTAACATCAACCTTAAGTGAGCAGTAAACACCTAGGACTAGCCTGAATAGCAGGCAGGGACAAGAATGAGATGCCTTCATGTGTAATTAACTTGTGGTGAAACCATTAGCAGTTCAGGTCTGGTTATTTTACAGGTTGGTCCTTTTATTTCTTTCCCAAAATAAACTGTATTTTTTAAATTCCTCAAAAGAAGTCAGTGTGAAAGTCAAGAACTGCAGACTTTAAGCCAAAAATATTTTTGGTTTCTCTGGGTGTAACCCTTGCTTTGGGGGCTGTAAAAGGACTTCTAGACTGGTCCTGATCTCTTGAATAATTTTCTCTGTGGAGTTTTGCCAGACAGATTGTGGACTGTGGCTTGTGGCTCAATAATAAATGCCAGACATTTCTCATGCAGATAACATCTCATGGGAGCTCTTTAACAGGAAAAATGAAAGTCTAAATACATGGGCACTTCAGCTGAGGGCAGGGGTGTTGATCTCCAGCAGCATACAAGGTGACCCTTCTTGTCTGATGGAAGTGGAGATTGGAGGGAAGCAAAGTGCTTTTCTCTTGTTTTTTCCCTTTTCTCCGATTTTTGATCTGCATTTTAAGGCTGCAGTTCCACGGTAGAAATGTAATTCTTATGCATTTCCCACATGATTATGTGCTTCAATATAACCACAGATTTCATTAAATGGAAGCCATGTTCTTCAAATTGCAGCAATTTGGCAACTTTTCCCAAAATACTTTCTGGCAAGGGTGAAACAGAGGCTTTAAAGATTTATTATGAAATGTATTACCAAAAGGCACTCAGTACTGTAGAGTTTTGCTCCAGGCACACCTGAATCTGTGGAAAAATGGGACTACTATGAGGCTTTTATGGTCTTAGAGGACAGAAGAATCTACAAGCAGTGTAGAAGCACAGAGAAGCAGTGACTACAGGCACCATGACAAGTAAATACCACAGTAAACACTATCAAGATTTGTATTTTGCAATCAGGTGCCACATTTTGTAACATCTATTAACACAATTTATTTATATTTTCTATAGTTTAATGTTCTTAGAGGAAGTGTTTTTCATCAAGATGCTAAAAGTAAGGTCCCAGCTCAGTGAATTATTTTACTCTACTCTAGTTCCTGTAGGCAATCTAGGGAAGCATTGGCATCTTTGAGTGAATACTTTTGCAAGTTTGAAAAATTCTGCTGTGTAATACAGAGGAGTTTAATGGCTTCATACTCAGCCCATGGACAGGCAGTACACAGCCACAGGAAAAAACAGTGTCTAAGATTATGAGGTGGAAGACATAAAAGAAGGATTCAAGTAGAAGGAAAAATGTTTAGTGTAGACACTGATATAATGATTACAACACCTACAAGAATGGTTCTTACCTACAAGTAATTCAAGTTATATTTCAAAGGAAAATGCATTTTTCCTCCTCCCTTAAAGCAGAGCTAGGCAAGGGAAAGAAATTCCACTTAGAGGAATTTCCAGTCGTTTTACTATTTGGAAATGGAGCAAATATATTCAATAAAACTTCCATGGAAATGAAATTGTAAAAGAAAAAACTTTGGTTTGATACATGCTAACTTTTGGAATTGCTTTTTAAAAAATTCATTTCTTCTGCACCAAAAGTGCATTTCCAACTGTTTTATTTTCCCTTTCCAAACAGAATTTTAACTTCCTTTTCTTATTTCTAAACGTTTTCATTTAAATGAAAATGAAAGTGTATGATGAAAACATCTTATGACTAAACAGCCTAACCAACTTTTCCGAGAACCTCGTTAAGGCTTTTGAAGGTTTTGTTCCAGCCCACACACTCAAGGAGCTTTGTGTGAGCTCCCTTTAGAGGAAGAAATTAAGATCTTGGGTGAATAACAATAAATGAGATTTCTAAACCCACATGTTTCAATCTTTCTCAGTAGGTTGCAACTATTTCTTTCAGAACCTTGTCCTTTCAGTCAGATCTCTGCCTTTGCAAAATGCTGTCTAGAGAGCTTCACCTCAAAATTAGCCAGAAAGGGAAACACTTTTGAAGGAAAAATAAAATCAGTGGTTGAAATTCAAGGCCATATCAGGATAATTGGAGGACTGTGAGTGCAAAATCTTTTCTGCAGTTGGAAATTCCTTATCCCTGTCTGAGCCACAGCCTTGCCTTATCACAGGGTTATAGCATAGAGTAACTTCCACATTTTTGAGACAAATCATGGAATCACAGAATGGTTTGGGTTGGAAAGGACTTCCAAGATCATCCCATTCCTACTCCCTGCCATGAGCAGGGACACCTTCCACCATCCCAGATTGCTCAGAGCCCCATCCAACCTGGTTTTGAACACTTCCAGGGATGGGGCAGCCACAGCTTCTCTAGGCAACCTGTGCCAGGGCCTCAGTGCCCTCACAGCAAAACATTTCTTCCTAACATCCAATTTAAATCTCTCCTCTTTTAGTTTAAAAACCATGCTAAAAGGAGAGGTGTAGTCATCCAAGCGATATCAGTGTGTCCTTGTTGGGAAAGTGTTGCTTTTTATTAGACCTTGTGATGGGTTGAGCCTGGCTGGACACGTGGTACCCAACAAAGCTGCTCCATCACTTCCCTCCTCAGCTAGACAGGAGAGATAAAGAATAATGAAAGGCTTATTGGGTGAGATAAGGACAGGGAGAGATCACTCACTGATTACTGTAATAAGCTAGACTTAGGGAAATTTATTTTAATTATTATCATTCAGATCAGACTGGGAAAATGAGAAATAAAAACCAAATCTTAAAAAAACTCTTTTCCTCTTCCCTTTTCTTTTTTCCTGGGCTCAGCTTCACTCCAGATTTTCCCTATCCCCTCCTCTCCAGTGGCTCAAGGGGACAGGAAATGGGGATTGCAGTAAGTTCATCCCACATTGTGTCTTCTGCTGTTGGCTCCATCTGGCTGGTAAGAGTGTAATGAAGTTTATGAGTATTGAATGTCTGAAATCCTGTGTGAGGATTGAGATCTCGAAGCATCACTGACGCAAGATGGGGAGTGCAATGAGGAGTGGTTTGATCTAAAATTGACATCATGCACTGGAAGAAATCCCATTAAGAAAATTCTGAGCTCCACATTTATATCAAGATGCTGACCTGCAGTGAGATCTGGCTGTGATATCTTGGACTTGATGACCCTCCATAAAACAGAAAAAGCATGGCATGGAAATTCAGTTCCTGGATGGTCAGTGAAGAGAAACCCAAATATAAACTCTTTTTTTTTTCTTTTTTTTTTTTCTTTTTTTTCCCCTCAATCGCTGTTACTTCCATTGATGGAAGTGGTGTAGATCATACAGTCTTCAGAACAGGAACTACAAGCAGACTACTCAGGAATATTTTTAATAGTTTGCAAAATTTTTTGAAAATAGCAATTTATCGGAAAGGAGACACATGAAACTTCTCAGAAAAAAAAAAAAAAAAGCCAACAAAAAAACCAAACTCTAGTTTGGGATGCAATAAAAGTACATTAAGAGAGGGAAAGAAAACCACTGAAGGAAAAAATGGTATGATATATTTGTCTCTGGGTCCTAAACATTTCTCCTGTATTTGTATAAAATAGGATGTATGAGACAGGAAACAATCAGAAAAAAATTCCAGAGGATGGTAGCTGGGCTGCCTTTCCTCTGAAAACCAGCTCAGAGGATACAGAGGATTTGAAATCAAACCCCTCACAATCCAAGTCATTTAACAAAAAATTCTCTTGAGCAGGACAGTAGCATTCTCTCCTATCTCATGTTCTAAACAACAGATTGGCAGATAAAAAGTCAGTGAGCCACACCTAAGCTCACCTTGTTTTCCAGTCCAATTTTTGCCTTCTTCGATGCAGCAAGGACTATTTTTATCTTTTTCCTCTGCAAAAGTATAATCCTGCATGGCTCTGGGTCTGGAATGACACCCTGTAAAACAAAATAACAGGGGCACTTCCTTCCTCTGCAAACTGTGCCCCAGTGGGAAACTCTTCTGCTACTAAAAATGGAACGGTATTTTTCTCATACCTTTGTACAAGCCAGAGACTCTGCTTTAGGGACTGAAGCCCAAATGCTGGTCTCCTCAGTCAATCTAATGATAGCTTAAAGTTCAAAGAGAGGTGCTCATTTTATTACCAGTCTTACTGCCACTGTTGTAATTATTTTGTTCATCTCACCGTCTCTAGAAAAATTCTGGCTAGTTATTAATATCTCAACACACATCTAAAGCTTCCATCAGCTTTATTTGAAAGGAAAAGTGTTTGCAACTGAGCCTACCATCCTTTTCCATTTGGGTTTTAATTTCACCAGAAGGTGTTGCGTTGCTATGGCAAAGCTCATATCTTCCCTTCCCTGTCTCAGTAGGTGCTTTGGAGGGGGACGTGGTCAGAACAAGAGGAATTTGTGCTAACGAACAGCTGTGTCCCAAGAATGTATTCGTACAGTGCTCACTTTCAAGTTCCTCCAAAAAAAAAAAACCCACTCCCACAACCAATCCAGCAAATTCTCAGCCAAGGGGATGCACAGAATTTAGTAGAAACTAAAGCCAGGCAACAAAAGGCTTGGATTCAGTTTCCTGTGTACTAAGTTGGTAATGGTAGCAATAAACATGAGAATCAACAGACCAAACCCTTAAATCTTTACTATCCCTGAAGTTTAGGGGAAAGCTGGTGTAGGACACTGAACCACACCAATGATCTGAATTTAATGGTTAAATGATGCAACAGAGAATCCTTTGTGAAGTCCTTCTTGGCAAAAGTTTTGGAGTGAATTACATTTTTCAGTGTGGCTTCCAGGAGACAGATGAAAAGAGAAGGATTCAACTTACTGTGTGGAATAGTTCTGTGCTACTGTTAGGTTATAGAGTATTGAAGGCAGGGAATTGCATTTAGAACAAGCAACACTGAAATTTATGTGTATTTTCATAGAATCATAGAATGACTTGGGTTGGAAAGGATCTTAAAGGTCATCTAGTTCCATCCCCCATGCCATGGACCAAGAATATTTTTCTTTCTTTCAATAAAATCTTCTACAGTCTTATTTTGGTCTTTCAAAACCTTCAGTACAACTGTGGAAAATCAGGAGACTCCAATGAGTCATAGGTTGGACTTGGTGATCTCAAAGGTCTTTTCTAACTTTGTTAATTCTGTGATTCTGTGATATAAATTAATTACTGTTCTGAGGATAACTTCAGGAGGATTTTAGAGGTGAGATGGGGATCTGTAGGAAAACTTTTTCTTTAGACATGTTTTTCTCCACTTCCTGGGGTGCCTGTGTTTTATTTACTGCTACAAGTATCAGGATTCATGCCACTGCTATGAATGAAAAGCAAAATTCTAAGTAATGTTTACTTGCTGAGTTACTCTGCAAGCCAGTGAGGAATGAAAGAATCACTTAGGTTGAAAAAGGTATCTGGAGTTCCCTAATTGAAACTTCTGCTGAAGACAGGGCTGATTTCCAAGGTAAACCACCTTACCCTTGTCTGTGCAGCAAAATCTGAAAGTATTTGAGATGCACAGGCTCTCCAGCCCCTAAATATGCACTTAACCATTCTGGTGATGAAGATTTTTTAAACATATTTCCAAACAGCTGAAATTTTTTGCCACTGACTTTGCTCTAATAGCACTAAATTTTAGGGAGATTGGACTTACCCCTGAGCCCTCTCTTCTGGCTAAACAGGTCAAAATATAAAAAAGACAACAATATATATGAAGAATATGAAGCTATTAGAGTGTGTCTGAAGGAGGGTAAAGAAGATTGTGAATGGTCTGGAGATGAAACCATAAAAGAGCAGCTGAGGTAACTTGGTTTGTTCAGCCTGGAGGAGAGTGAGAGGAGACTGAGGGGAGTCCTCATTGTAGTTGCAACTTCTTTGTGAGAGGAAGACAAGAGACAGACATTGATCTCTTCTCTCTGGTGACCAGTGACATGACTCATGGCCTGAAGTTGTGTTGGGGAATTTAAGGTTGGATATTAAAAAAAGTGCTTCACCCAGAGGGTAGTTGAGCAGTGGAATGAGCCCGCTAGGGAAGTGGTCACAGCCCCAAGCTTGATGGAGCTCAAAAAGAGTTTGGAAAAGGCTCTCAGGCACATGGTGGGACTCTTGGAGAATTCATGTGCAGGGCCAGGAGTTGGACTTGATCCCCATGGGTCCCTTCCCACTCAGATATTCTGTGATTCTGTAAGTCTGTCTTGGCTTCTCTTCATAAGGGTACTCTGCTGACCCGTCTGCACCTTGTTCCCCAGCAGAACCAGGTGAGGGCAAACGACCCTGCTGCCATCCTGCCTGCCTCTCCTTACAAGATGCTCTGTCCATCACAGTGCTCCAGCATGGCATTTCCTCCAAATGCCCGTAATTCACAGAGTGTCACAGCTCTGCACCTGCACATGGGTTTCTCATTCCTCCTGTTCATTTGTCACGCTGGGTGTGCTCAGGTACTCAAAGGAGAGCATCACCCCCTTCTGCCCTGTGCTTTGCTTGCTTTTTCTCATCCATGGTTTCTGATTATCCCAGGGTGCTGCTGTTCCTAGCCCAGCAAGCTGAGTTCAAACTACTTGCCAGGTTAGCAAGTTTCTTTCCAAATTTCTCTGCTCTGTCCTCACTCTTTGAAGCAGATGCAGTTGTCACAGAATCTCAGCTGTTTAGGGAAGGTTCTTTTCCCTGTCTTTTTTAAATTAAGCCTCTCTGAAATGCACATGCAATTTCAGACAGTGGGGCTGAAGTGCAGTCATTACTGAATAATGAGGAACTGAACTGACCTGCGGGAAACCTCCAAATTGAATATTTTCTTTACAGATTTAGTACAATTAAACAAATTGCTTTTGTGTCCAATCGCTGGTTTTATGAGAGAATTATTTTCCTGCTGCTCTGTCCAAACCCACAGAGACTAATTTAGATAGCATTAATTGGTAATTTCCCAGATCAAAGCCTTTAATCAAATCAATAAAGATACATACTCTGCAGTGTGCTGATTATCATTCATAGACAAAATTATTTGTCATGTCTACCTTGATAATAACATCAGAGGAATACCGAGACCAAGAAGGAGAGATGTCCTGATACTTTATAATATGTTGATTATGCTAATGGTTGCCCTAAATTATTTGCTTGCCAGGGCATGGGGGTTGTCCTTGCTGTAGGCTTCCTTTAACTCCAAGATTTATTGGTAGCCTAAACATGTATAAATTACTGTCAACAACCTCAGTGATTATTTTTCTAAAACTTGCAATTCCTATGGAGACATTTCAGGAATGACATTAATAATTAGATTATTGTGGAGAAAGGGGAGGGGCTAAAAGGCTCAACAAGTAATCATCATTTATCTTTAGAGTGACTGGTGTGAAAAGTGACCCAATTTACATGGCAGCAGCAGCTGTATAGTTACGTGGTTCTCCCATGTCAATACCAATCCTTGACTTTTTTCCTCTTCAAAGGAGAAAATTTGATCTAAAAGCTGTTGGTTTACTGCTTCTTGATATAAACACCAAGCAGTTAATGCAATGAATTCAACCCTCTAAGCCTTTTAGAGGAAAGTGATCAGATCCATAGGGAAAGAGACAAAAAGAGCTTTTGCAGAAAACAGGTTAAAGCCAAGTTTGCAATTGACCTACCCTTTGTGACCCCTTAGACCTCTATTTTCCCACATTTATTCTTCCCAAATCACCTTTCCTTGCCTTAGGGTGTTCCTCACCTGTAACACACTGTAACACAGCAGTCCCTTCCACTGGGTGTGCGGAGATGGTCTTTAAGGTCCCTTCCTACCCAGGACATTCTATGATTCTATGACCCCGTGGTTCTATGATAAATTCTTTTTCTAGGTCCAGCCTCAACTATAATTCCTAGGGAGTTATCCCATATTTTCTAGGTCCTATATGTTGCTTTCTACCTGTGGATTTCCAAGCACATCCAGCAAACCTCGATGTCCAAAAGTCAAGGGAGGGAAGGAGGGTAACCCACTCATGACACGAATCCTGAGATTCCAGCTCAACAAACCCCCTCACACTTTTCATTATCCAGTCATCTCTC
>VWZN01001870.1:121306-151278 GCA_013396955.1 Regulus satrapa
AAAAAAAAAAAATCGGATCTCTTATTCCAAGGAAGTAATTTACTTTTTGTGTGTTCTGTGGTTCCCAGAGACAAGAAGATGTAAGGACTCCAATTATAGGGAAAAAAATGCTGTATTTCCCTAAACTAGGGCAATTACCAAAATAAAACAGAAAAAATTGATAAATTTTCTTACAATTTTTCTTACCAATTTTTTATTTTCTAAAAAAAGGAGGTCTCTTTTGTTATGATGAATTTAACTAAGAGTGCATTGACAGCACTTGAGATAGGTGATTATAGGTGATGAGATCACCATGGGTTGCCTTTATGTTTAAAGGGGAAAGAGTTAGCAGTGTTAATGGATTTTAAGGCTAATTCACCTCATCCTAAAACAAATTATTGTCTTTGGCCAGGTGAATTTCCCTCTAAAATTCCCTCTAAATTGACTCTATTAATCACCACAGATGTCTGGTGTCAACTAAGACCTTCCATGGGAAGCTGGCAGACCTGGCATAGGATCTCTGCACTAACTGGATCCAGGAGGGATACCCTAACACATCAAAAATGACACTAAAAACTTGTATTTATGCATCTGAAACATGCACAAGTTCACAGCTTCTAAAGAAACCTGATACTGCCTTGAATATATATATATTTCTTTATCTATTCAGCCTGGCACCACAAGGACAGAAGCTTCAGGACCTGGGATATTTCCTGTGGATGTTTTATATACCTCAGATATCCACAAGAGGAATCTCAGGGCATCTCATACAGCACCAGGTCACCTTTGCTGAGACAACTGAACCTCCCTCAGCTGATGCAGAGGTGTATTGGAGAACATTTCAGGTGCAGCGTTGCAGGTGGGGTTTCACCAGAGCAGACCAGAGGGGAGGAATCACCTCAAAAGCATATTTTAAAAGACATTAATTATGTCCCTGGTGGTTTTCCAGATTACTGGATGCAGTGGGCTCTTCTGACTGATTAGTTCTCCACTTGCTCTCCACAACAAACATTTAAACACTGATGCATATCTACAGGTAAGAACTTAAATTTCAGCGAAGTGGATTTCAATTAAGGTGGATTTAGACACTGGAAATTACTGGAGATTGCCCATGACATACATGACTGGACCAACAGAGTTACCTATACTTTACATGGCTAAAGAATGGTGAAAGGCTTTGAAATTGCAGGACTAAATTTTAGAACTCAGTCAACTTAGTAAAACAGTCTCTTGATAAATCTGGTTATTTGCATGTCTTAACTCTGGGATTCTCCCTTGAGAAGATGGAAATATAATTTCCTAGAAATAAGTCATGATCTTAAATGGTGCTTGTTGAGTTACCCTCCATTTCATCATGACTACTCAATGAAATGATGATGCTGAAGGTACTTAGAACAACATTTGGAAAGAAGATTCAACACTTTTTTAGCTTTTACAGCATAGGGAAGTGCAAGACAGGCCAAGTTTTGGGGATTTTTTTGGGATCCTCTCAATTTGTCATGTTACATATGGAAAGAAAATACACTTTTCATCTGCAAATGAAGCACAGGCACCTTTGAACATGCACGTTATCCTACATATGTGCCTGACTTTTGCACGAGCATGATTAGCAGAGCCAATCCACATTCCTTATGCTTTGCACACAAACCTGAGACTCCCTCTTGAACTGCAAATATTCCCTGAAGCAGTATTTACACTTGTAAAACAAGCGGATTTTCCCTATCCTACAAGCCTTATCCACAGTCAAGGGATCATGGCCAGTGGAAAGAATAAAATTGTTTACCATGCTTCATTTGCATGATAAATTCTGACCTGTATTTTCAGCTTCCTCCTGTCTTTGTTTCTACACCCTTGAACTTCTTTGTCTGGAAGAAAAAAATGACCCCTTTTTCTATCCCTTCTTCAGATATAATGCATCAAAACAAAACATTGGTACCTAACCATTGGAAGGCCACTTGTGTGGACAATTGGTGGCACTGCTAGTGACATTTTTATCTCCAGATTTTCTTTTGCTTCTCTCCAGGTTCACTTAACTGCATTTTTGGAGTAAGTGGAATGAGCACAGGAGTGAGAGATGCCCTTAATATTCTAGCATCCTGCCTTGCCACTCAGCAGCAGAGCTTTAAGTGATATGACACTGTAATTACATTTGCAGCTGTATTAGATGCTCATTATCATGCCTTAATTGTTCAATAATTTTGATCAATGCCTGATCTCTGTGGTGCTGACTGTTGTGACTGCAAAATAAAAGCACAGTTTAGGAGCTGTTGTGCGTACATCTGCTTAGTTATTCCTTCAGTTGTGCACAAATGTGTGTTTGTGTGTGAGAGACAGAGCGTGAGCAGTCAGGGCAGCTGCCTGCCAAAATGTTCCCTGCTTGCAGCTGCAGGGAACTGACAAAGGAGCCCTGGGTAATCTTGCCTCAGTGGTTTAAGAAGTCACCTCTGTCAGTCACCAGCCTGTGATCAGATCTATCCCCTGGCTGGCAGCCTGGAGGATGGATGCCTGTGTCAGTGCAAAATCCAGTGATTTTGCTTTGCTCTCTCTGAATGGCTGCAGGCTGGAGGATGGGTTTTGACAGAGGGTTGTGCTGCAATCCTGCACTCCTCGTTTTCAGCCCTGCTCTGGGTGCAGAGCAGGGCCAAGAAGTGCCAGTCTGTGGCAGAAAGAGCTACCAGGACTTATTTGTCAGCATCTGTGCTCTTCCCAGGGAAAGGACTCTGTCCATTGTCTATGCTTACATCCAGGGAAAACCACTGACAAGCCAAGGGAGGATTGGTTGGCAATCATTAAGGTTGGAAAAGAACTTTAGGTCATTGAGTCCAATTTTTGATCCCCAACTCCTCAACCAGACCTGAGCACTGAGTGCCACATCCCATCGTTTCTTCCAGATCTCCAGGGATGGGAGCTCCACCACTTCCCTGGGCAGCCCCTTCCAATGCTTGACCACCCTTTCAGTGAAGAAATTCTTCCTGATGCCCAACATGAGCCTCCCCTAGAGCAGTCTGAGACCACGTCCTCTCATCCTGTTGCTTGCTGCCTGGGAGAGGAGGCCACGCCATGCTTGGCTACAGCCTCCTGTCAGGGATTTTTGGAGAGTGGTAAGACCTTCCTTGAGCCTTCTTTTCACCAGGCTAAGCAAACCCAGCTCCCTCAGCTGCTCCTCATAGGAGTTACTCTCAGGAACCTTCACCAGCTTTGTAATGAAGAATAAATGAGAGTAGACACTGTAATAGGATAGTCAGAGGACATTGACCTGGAAGAACAAGAGAACCAAGCAGGAAAATTGGTTGAGACTGGTCTACACTCTTTCAAAGGTGAAGCACACAGTGAATGCACAACTGTCACCTGTTACATACAGAAATTCAGTGGTGCCCACTCCACTGCAGGATATTCAATGGCAACAGACTATGAATGCAATTTAAAAAGTATTCTTTCTCTCACAGCAGCACCTAAATACAGCTCAGGATGATGTTTGGCAAAGGAATACTATCCTGTGATTAAAACATCCCACTTTCTTCTAAACTGAGGAGTCATCACCAACTTCTCAATCCACTTATTAGAGCTGAGAAAAATTCAGACTATCCTTTGTATGATAAATGCTGATTTGTTTTGAAGAAAAACATAATTCCAGACTGGAATGAATATTTACAATGAGAATTTAAAAATCCACAAGGAAAAAGAAAGTTTTGAAACTATGGCTCTTTTTTTCCCCAATTTCAACTTTGCAACATGATAAATTATTTCCTTATATGTGATGGATTATAACGAGCAGCACACATTTCAAAATGAGAAGTAATTAAAAAAACAAAAACAAACAAGCCCTGCAATGAGCTGTTAAAGCTGAAAATCTCCCAGCACAGCGTTTTCAAACAGCTGTACTGCTAAATTGCCTGTTCCCTTGATAGCAAAGAACAGACAGAAAACTCCTGCTAGAGAGTTCAACTAGTACAGCCTCAGGTAATGTGCAACCACCAGAGAGAAAGTGGGAGAGACAGAGCTACAGGAAACAGTCAGGCTGTTCAAAGACATGGATGTAGGTTGAGGTGCATGTGGATTATTGGAGAAGTGACATTCATCACAACAAATGGATCCGTGAAGGAAACCCTTTCAGGGAGAGGATTACTGATATGCATCCAAAGATAAAAATAGCAGTGGATAGTATTATCTTAGTTAAAAAACCAGACCTTTTCTTGGCCTGTATTAGCAATGATTGCTTCTCTGTAGGAAGGATTTGAACTTCAGACCTCAGGCAGGTCTGCACCACCCTCCCTGAGAAGTCCCACGTTGGATATCCTGTTGCAATGACCTCACTTACTACAGGCAAAGAGTCTGAGCATCCTTCTTCATTCCAGAGACCCGAAAGAACTCTGCTTAGGCACCACAGCTGTGTTTGCACCATAAGGATTTGTTCCTCTGTCCACAATCCAGAAAATACCAACATCATATGGAGCACAGGTCTGATGTCAAACAACTTCTCCAGGGAGCTGGAGGGTCTCAGCCCAGAGAAAAAGAGGCTCAGGGTGACCTTATCACTCTCTAAATATACCTGAGAGGAAATTGCTACCAGGTGAGGGTCAGTCTCCTCTCCCAGGTAACAAGTGAAAGGACAAGAGGAAATAGCCTCAAATATTGCCAGGTGAAATTAAGTTTGGATATTAAAAAAATTAATTCTTCACTGGAAGGATGGTCAAGCATTGGAACAGGTTTCCCAGGGCAGTGGTAGAGTCACCATTCCTGGAAATATTCAAAGAATCTGAACATGGTGCTTGGGAACATGGCTTAGTGGTGGACCTGGCAATGCTGCATTAATGATTTGGCTTGATTATTTTAGAGGTCTTTTATAACTTTAGTGATTTTGGGACCCTTTGATCTGTATGAAGAAGTTTGGTGGAGAACACTGAAGCCAATAAATGAGGGAGAATTAATAATGCAAAGACACCTGAGCTGGAATAGCTTCCATCAAAAACTGAGAGAGAGAGAGAGAGAGAGAGAGAGAGAGAGAGGAATCAAATCTTTCATTTCTATTGTCTCCCTTGGCAGAATCTTAGTTTTCAGCATGGGTTAATGTGACAGGGAATCGATATAATGACTTCCTGGAAGATTATTTTATTTACAACAACAACAATAAAAAAGAGGAATGTACAAAGAATGAGGGCTAAATTGTGCACAAAGTTTCTGATTCCTTTGCTGCTCAGGTTGTGTCCCTTCTTTGCCTTCATGAAATATTGACACCTTTTAGGTCTTGTAATTCCTTCTTACAAGTCTCTTCCTAATTTTATGGTTTGTTATCGATAGACTCATTCTTTGCTCTTCAGGAATTCCCCAAGTCTCCATATGAGTTCACAGGATTCATCTGGCTCCTCTTCCCTTGGGCATTCTCACAGAGGAACCAGTCACAGGGACCCCTTTTTTTTTTTTTAAATATTTGAAACTTATGACTCAAAAATCATCCTCACGCTGTCACACAGCTTGACGCATCCTTAGCCCATCCTTGACATTTCCCTTTCAATTTCCAGCAACTACATTAAAATCACCAATCTCAGTTCTTGAGTTATTTTATTTATTATTATTTCCACTTTTACCACTGACAAAAAAAATGGCATTATAGTTATCCAAGACAACAAATTAATTATTTGGGTTCTGATTTTCTAGGAAAATAAATATTAAAATCTCATGACTACTTCCTTTATTGAACTTTTATGAACTTACCTGTCTATGTATAATAATTTTTTTCTCACCTAGCAACTTATTGCCCATTACAAAAAAATCTCAGTGGAAAAAAATTATACTGTTTAGAAAATGCACATTTTTCTGAATTTCATTTTGTGGGGAATGAAATTTTCAGCCTCAAAGTAGGCAAGTAGATCACTTCACTGTGTCTCATTATCTTGCTAAGTTGAAGGAAATAATCTGATCTTGCCATCACTTACTTATGATTTATGTATTACTTTTGATTTAATTGTAATGGTCTATTTATATCTTGTATTGAGACCAATGCACATTAGTGCATTATCAGGAAGGATTCACTTCTTTCTTGGCCAAATGAAAGCAAAATTGATCTGCCTTTATGTCCTGATAGGGTTTCATATTTCCAGGTCACACTCCTCCCTCCCTTACTTTGTCCCTACTGTCAGGACTTTGCACATTCTGGTCTCCAGCCAGGACAGATGACAAGGTCTTAGAGTTCCTCATCATAGGAAAATTCAGTTTTACACCACATTAAATGAAAGGTTTTTGCTTTGACTTAACTTTGTGACATTTCGTCCTCTCAGCACTCCTTAGAGCCTACAATACTTCATTGCTCTGGTTTTCTAGCCCCATTAATGGAGGTTATGAAGGACCCTTACAATGTCTCCTGATCGTCTTCCCTCCGTATCATTTCACCTTTTGTTTGTCTTTTTCTCAAGTCATTTTCCATAAGATTCTCACTCCAATGCTGACAAAAGTCTCCCAGGCTACTTTTGAAGTTTTAAATTTTTTGCACTTTTGCCTTTAGATATTTACTACTGTGTGAAAAATAATAAAAATCTCAAATACAACAAACAAAGATAAACATGACTGGGATCACATTTTGAGGTAGTAGTTAATTATGTGATCACGTTTACCCTCAGATTCTTACTTTATTTTGATCCCAGAACATAATGATAATTTAGGAAGAAGACAGGCAATATGTTGTTTCTGTTTTCCTGTTCAGTGACTGCAGCAAGTTTATCCCAGTTTATCCTCGAACCTTACTCAACCCTGTTCTAAAGATAAAACTAAAAATACTTTCTTGTGCTCTTCTCTTATGCTGAATACCATATCTTCTGAAGGTTTTTCAAATTCTTAGGAGCCAATTTGCAAAATGTTTCTGTTTCTGGGAATATGCTGACTGGAGAGGGAGATATCTGATTCACATAATTGAAGGCAAATGTTTCCTCTACTTTTTGGGTGCTAAATTTCAGTTGCCCTGTTTTGATAATAAATGTAGCTGGGAACACAAATTGAGAGGATTTCCAGAAGAGCCTTATGGTGTCCCAGTGATAAAATTGCTCCTCTCAGATTTGTAGGATCCATGTAGAGAGCTGGCGCCAGAACCTGAGGACATGGACGTGTCTCTTCCAATGAAGATCTCTCCCACTTGCTGGAAACTCTCTGATATACAGAAGATATGAGGTTATATCCATGAATCTCACAAACAGTGGGAACGATTTATTACACTGGAAGTGAAAAATCACCAGCACCTTGGCCCTTGCTATTTGCCATGTGAAACTTTGGTCAAAACATTGACATTTAGACACAGGTGAACCTTTCTCATCCTGTCCTGAACAGCTGAGCAACATTTCAAAGAATTGCTCCTGTCTGACCTCTGCAGGCATGGTTTTGTCCTAGCTGGTTTATTTATACCAGATGGTTGATGAATATATTTCGATAGTGGCATTATTTTGGTGCTGGTGTTCAGAAAGTTCATCCTTGGATTTTATGGGTTAGGTTTCTTCCTGGAAAGCTAGAAGCAGAACCTTATATCCTTGGGAAAAGGAGTTGGAATACTATTTGTGGATTTGCTCTCTCCTGTCTTCAATAGATTCTAATGGATTATACACAAATTTAGGCCTAGACATATAACTTCTTCATCTAACAACAAGTCTAGAGCTTGAAATTATCTTTTTTTTCAAATTACAATTTGAAGAACACTCTATGGGGGAAGTATCTGAGAAAAGTTCTCCTGGTTTTGATTAGTTTTTCTTTTCTGGAGGAGATCACTACTACTTTCTTTCCCATGCTGGTAAATCCAGAGAAAACTTCAGTGCCATTCTGCAGCCCCTCAAGAAAGCTGAACTTTTAATAGTTCCAGTCTTTTGTTATTCTAAATGCAACAGCTCTGGTGTAGTTTCAGTAACTGATGAAAATAGACAATTTGCAGCTTCTTGAGAGAACAATAGAAGGATTGAAAAGACTAATGACAACAGCCAAGATTTGTGGCCCAGGGAAAGGAGGGCAACATCATTTTCCCATATTCAAAGTTGGAAAACATGAACCCAATTTTCTTCTTTTCATCATCAGCAAATAATTCGGATGTTTCCCGTTCCTTAATTGTGCCTTTGTTTCTGTGATGAGGGGAAATCATTACCGTGAAAATCTGTTGGCTAAATTTTCCCCACATCTGTGGAGTTTTTCACTGAGTGAGCCGTTTGCCCATTTGCAGGCTAATGAACAGGAGGAATTTCAGATTCTTGAGATGGAGCCTAAACTGGGAGGTTGGGAAGTATATTTCAAAAACCAGCTTGGGCTGGGCTAGGAGAAAGATTTTATAGATTCTGCCAAAATATGGGCAAATGATGACAGATTCAGTCTCCCTTTGTGAATTTTGTGAGGAAAAAAATATTTTTTTCAGGACCATGAGATATTTTTCTTCCTGTTCTCACAGCAGGTCATGGCACCATTCCCTGCTGGAATAAAAGCCCTGAGGATTTCACTTGGGTGTCACTTTCTTAAGGCTGAGACCCCCACTCAGAAAATCTTTTAAGAGCCAGTACTGTAAAATATTTTCACAGCATCATCTGCACTGGTGGTATCCAAAACAGAACTCTCCAGGTTTCATTCTGTTCACCAATGTTTGTGCACAAAATAGCCTCTCATTTCTCAGTTCTGTGATAAAAGAGCTGGCTCAAGGTGAAATTTTGGGAAGCTGAACCTTGCAGCCCTTTGATTTTTATTGTCAGAGCTGCTGGAGAGACTTAGGGGAACACAGCATGGGGAAAAAAAACAAAACAAAACAAAACACAAGATTAATAAAATTTGCTGTCAAACTGGTCTTTAAGGAGAAGAAGCTGTTCACATCCCAGACTTCAGGAGAGGGAGTGTGGAATGAAACTGGGGCAGTGGCCAGGCAGAGGACAGTGTGAGGGGTTACAGCCTGGGTGATGGGTGAAACAGTCCCTGTGGTGAAGAAATGTGCTGATGGAGGTACAGTGGACACAGGAAAGCAAAGCCCTGGCAGCTCTATGATCCTTCCCTGGCCAACGTGGAGTTTACTCACTCAATCACAGACTCTTTTACAATTTAGGGACAAAAGAGCTCCTGATATGTTTTGGTTACTGGCCAAATCAGAGCTTCACTGAGAAGGCCCTTTTCAGTCTTACTCCCTTATCTGTCCACAAGCACTTCCATGTTGCAATCCATGATGTGGGTTGCAAGTACATCACTGAGATGTGCATCAGTGTGCTGAACTGGAGGGATCAAGTCAGTCTCTGGACCAGAGAGCCAGAGGGATAGAGAAAAACAAGGTCCTCTCTGGGGTTGCTTGAAGCAGACAGAATTTGGTCACTCTTTTAAACTGTTTCCAAACCTGATTCATGGTTTAAAAACAAGGGAATAAACAAACCCTTGTGCATTGTATTGTTCCATGTTCTCTTTAGGGTGGCAGGTGGCTTTGAAGTCCTAATAACAGGAATTAAGAGTTCAAATGGCAAATATTCAAAACCACATTCTACATCTCCACAAGCCTGTATTTGTGTTCTAGTCCTGGGATGAAAAGGAGTATTTTCTTCAAGAAGATACTATGCCAGCCCTCTGCACGTGGCTTTGCAGCTTGGGTTACACATGCTGATATTATATTCTGATATTCTCTACAGGATATTGCAAATGCTTCCTGCTAGGTTTTTAATATACTTGGATATCTTGTATATGATTTCCCCCTCCTCTTCACAGACCTTGGGTATGTGTTTTCTCATCTCGTGGACTTGGATTGACATTTCGGCCAGGAGGGAAAAGTCATGGGAAGTCATTCATTTCACAAGGGAGAAAACTAATTTCCTTGCTATTTTAAATTTGTGAGACTCTTTTCGAGAAACCTTCCCAACTGATGTGCAATTTTTTCAGGCAGCAACAATTCCTTTCAGGCATGTCTGATCTCCGATTTGCATCTTCATCAGGATTTGAACCTGGATGCCTTTACTGCATCACTGCCATAGAATTGAGAGCTTTGCTGCTTTGCTCGTGTGGCTCACAGGCTGTTGCCCTCTAGCAGATTAATCACTAGAACTAAATATGCCACTCACTCTGATCATCTGCTCTCTTAAATATGTCCATCCTGATAAATCTCTTAGAGTTTAGCTTTGAATTTGGAAGTGGCAACATTAAGATCCTGGTTAGCAAGGTTTCTAACAGGAAAAGAGGAGTAGAATTGAAGTTCAACATCCAAGAGGAAATTATATTTCATTATTAAAAAAAAACCAAAAAACAAAAAACCCTTGCAATTTGAATGTGTCTTCCTGCATTTAGAAAAAATAAGTCACAACTATTTGAAATAGCCTAACGCACAGATGTCTGAACTGGGCTTTGTGGATCCAAGCAGGAATGGGAACACTTCAAGTATACAGACTTTTTATTTCCCTTTTTTTCAGAACACCTGGTAATCCCATCATAACTGACATTATGCAGTGTGAACATGGCCAAATGGCATCAGAACTGCTTAGAATGTCTGGGAATGGTTCTATCCCCAAAAATCTGCCCCAAATGGAGACCCTCAGACAAAAATTATGTAAGCGTTTAGAATCTTGTTTTTCTCTTTGAAAAGAGACAACTAGAAAGTATATGATTAATCAATGATATGACAGAGTTTTATAAACTTATGAATGATGGAAAGAGATGATCAGGAAATAATTATTCACTGTCTTGCTCATTGCAAGTGGTGGAGTCACCATCCCTGGGAGTGTTCAAAACACTGAGTAGATGGGGCACTTTGTGGCATGGTTTAATGGGTATGGTGGTGTGTGGTCAAAGGCTGGACCTGATGACCTTTAAGGTCTTTTCAAATCTTAGTGATTCAATGATTCCAATTTAGGCCTGGACAGTGGAGCAATCAGACCAAGAAAAAGAAGCAATTTCTCAGGCAGTACTCAGTGACTTCATGCATCTCTTCCCCCTCTGAAATACAGTGAAATTAAAAAAAACAACCCCAACCCACTCCCCCCCCCCAATCCCGAAACCATTTTGAAGGGGAATGAACAATCATGTAATGGATAAATCTGTGACTGGCTGCTAAACACTGAATTCTCCATGTGACTTGTGCATGCAGGAATCACCTGCTAGAAGGTAATAATTATCCTGTTATTTGCCTGTTTTCTGTTTGTTTTATCAAAACAGCCATTCCTGCCTTTTGTTGAAAACATTCTGCCTAGCTGGACCATTGGTCTGTGAAATAATTGTATTTTTTGATGTTACTCATTTTGCCCAATGTGAAGGTCTCATACAGACAGGGATCTTTGGCAGCCATTGATGGGAAGTGTTGGACATCCACAACCACTGAGCCATTAAATTGTTCTGCTCTCTGGGGATGAAGAGGCCAAACTTTCATGACCTCAAAATTCTTGAAAAATATTCCGATGTGTAAAAGAGGGGGAAAGAAATGAGGGTGAGGAAAACTAAACTCGAGTTCTTCTGTCACTGGGAGCTAAATAATAATCATTATCAATAATTATCAGTATTTAAGAGTCTTAGTAATGAATCATCTTGTCAGAAGTGTTAGTGGGATGAATGGCTGAATAGTAACAGATCTTAAATCTGAGCTTCTCCATCTGTTCTGCAACTTTTTCCAGGTTAGACTGAGCTGCAGCTCCTGGCTGTGCACCTTTGCTGCTGATAAACAGCACCATTCTCCCTTCAGGGCTGTCAGTCCCAGGTCTTTTAAGCAGTGTTCCATTAACTTAAAAAAAAAAAAAAAAAAAAAAAAAATTACAAAAGATAATGGAGCAGAAATCAGTGCAATGTTTGGAGATGAGATGATTAATTCAGGAAAGAAGAACCTCTGTGAACACCACTGGAAAACTGCACACACAAACACACAAATAAATATGAATTGCTTAAGGAATATTAGTGTAAATAAATTATATTTTATAGTACACCAAACTGCCAAACATGCCATAACCCTGTGAAAACCACTTAGGCTTTAATGGCTGAAAGGAATAAAGCTGATGGAAGAATAAATTCCCAGTGCACTCTGACACCCAAATACATCTCCTATGGTAATAGTGCTGTTTTCCTCATTGACCTCTAAAAAGCCACAGAATAGGGTGACTTTAAAGGTAGCTATGCTTGGTTTGGTAGGGCTGTATATTTTGGCTTGAAGAAGGCTGGGGAAAGGTTTTCCAGTGAGAGTTTAGGAGTAGAGGACAAGAAGTGAGCAAGCAAATGCTGACAACACTTGTGGCATACCTGCTGTGGAAAAGTTTAGCTGGCAGGTTCCTGGGATGAAATCTTAACATTTAAGAGCTGAAATTTGAATTTATTCACAACAAAATAGCAGAGGGGACCGTGCTGTTTGTTGCATTCAACCTCCTCTGCTCAATGCAAGTCCTGCCATGGATGTTGGGTCCTAGAAAACTCACTAGGTGAATGAACCCCCAAATGCCAGCAGACATGAAGTAGAACTTCCAGTGCTCATAAAAAGCTAAAAATTATATATTTTGATATTTTAAAAGAAAATCCCCAACATAAAACCAAGGTGTCCAAGGAAGCAAGAGAGAGAGACTGAGCATGTTGCTTTCGGAAAATGGCCAGATGGTCCTAAGATGTGGGTCTTGTCCTAAGGAAGAAGGTGACCCCTTTTATCCATCTGTTCCTCGAAATTCAGTGTTCTTTTGGTGTATGATACACACTTGAGGTCATATCAATATGGGGAGAGAAACTAAGGACACCTTTGGTTAGAAAAAAAATATTCTTCAAATCATTTAACATTGACATCCCCATTAACCTAAACTCTCCTGATAGACAGAGGAGTAATAATGAATGTAATCCCTTGAGCTAAGGATGAGAGTCCTGTCTACCTAAGTTCTAACCCAGGTCACAGGGCAGATGAATGGAACCCTGAAACCCCTATATCCATCCATTTACTCTTGAAGAATTGTAAAAGATTGTCAAGGGTGACAAGCTCAGCAATAGATTATAATCCAGGCATCTAAATTTAGATGAGATGAATCATACAGTAAATGCCTTAACAGTGAGGATACTCATTATTCTTACATGGAATAATTGACCATGGAAAGGGGGAGATACCTCCTCATTGCTTCTCACCTTTACTGGCAATAAAGCTGCAGACATATACTATACCATCTATTAGGTTTCCTTGAGCTCTGATTTTTATTGCTTTATCAAAGCAGGTGAGACACTGTGTTGGCATTATATGAGCCTTACACACATTCTTCATATTTCCATCATTCTTGTGTCAGCTGAAACAATGCTGGCATGACCTGAATAAAAGGCATATTACAATGTCTATTCACACTCAGGTAAAGCAGCTGAGTTTTTTTGGTTTTTTTTTTTTGTAAACAAAAAAATGTTTACACATGTTTTTCCTTGCAATGCTAGATGATCATGGTAAGCCCTTGAATGTTTCTGTCACTGGGAAGATCTGATTTGGGATTATTTTGATACCATGATAAGGGCAGACTTCCTAAGCAATCCTACTTGAAGTAAGTGTTTTTAAAATCTTGGCTTCACACATTCCCTGGCAGAGGTATAAGCACTGCAGACAGAGAGGAGCAGCAACAAAGCAGGAGGTGTGTTGTCTTCACTAGAAATGCACATCTCAGTCCCTTTTCTGGTAAAAGATGCAGAGCCAGCACATCAGCACCTGCATGGCTTCAGGGCTCTCCTCCTGCAGTGCCATACATCCTCCAGACTCATTGAGATTAAGAACACTGCCAAAAAACCTCCAAGCTAAAGGCTTAACAGTCTTCAAGGGATTGAGCACACTTTATTAATAAGCCCTTTTTCCTCCTGTCATTCAAGCTGCAGGTACTACCCCTTTATTCATCTGTGGACTCCTGGCAGATTCAGGATGCTCACATCCCAAAGTTTCTGAAGAATGGCTGTATGGACACCAGGAAGGGTTGAATAAAGTATGATTTTAAGCAAAAGACAGGAGACCAGTGTGATGGTGGGAGTCAGGTCTTCCCATGCATCCTCCCTGCCAGCCCTCAAGAACAATCCACCTTTTTCAGCCTCTGATGGGAAATGTTCTTTGTCCTAAAATAAGACAACCTTGGTGCACATCAGCCTGAAAAGGGAATAAGATGCTGCTGGAGGCTGGGCCAGCTGGGCAAATTGGTCTTCCAAGGTTGCAGGTGGCTTCTGGCTGGATCCTTCTGGCAGATATGTCCAGGATAGATCTGTCCTGAAGGTGGAGTAATACTTTTGGATGGGTAAACAAAAATCACTAAAATTCAATCAAATATGGAGGTAAAGTTCTAAAGTATCACCATAGTTGCCATATTGCTTTGTAATTGTGAATTCTGCTACTCCAAAGACTGAATTTCTACCTGAACATGCCTGTATTATAACCCTGATCACCTTACCAGTGTGAGGGAGAACTGGTGAAGACAACTTGAAAATTGCAAGGGACCCAGGACCTAAGAAAAGTGGAAATCTGACTTTTCTACAAAGCAAATGGTTTTACTTTTTTGGAGATATGGACAATTAGGTAGGTTAAGAGCAAAAATTAATGAGGGAAAGGAACAAGGAAAACCTTTCCATTCAGTCACAAGGTTCAAAGTGGACCCTCTTGCCAAACTTGGCCCCGGACTTGGGTTTAGACTAAAGTTTTAGTCATAAAGGTTTTCACAGCGGTTAAACTAAACAACACTTAATCAATAACTTAAATCAAACAGTTTAACACAAGAATATATAGAATTTACTATAAGCACAGTAACAGTAATTCACTTATAGTCCTGACTTACAAATCTAATGTGCTCAAGAATCTATGAGAAAAAACATTCATTGTACATTTGCTCTAGCATATTCACACTGCATGCACACAGACTTAAAGGAGTATGTACAAGCTATAAACCTGTGAATAATACCTCTCAAAGTCAGGGAAGGACTCACATTTCTTGCTTTTACATCTTCTCAATGGGTGAAGATGAACCCTGGGGAGTGAGGGGGATTAGCTCAGGATCCATCATTGTTCACTGGTGCCTTAAGTACAGCAAACTTGAGAATTCACTGGCTTTGAGGGGTGTCCACTCAGATGGAGATGCTGGTCCCAGCCCTCTGTGATCCAGGAGAACTCAAAAAGTCTCACTCTGAACTTCTGTTTATGGGGCTGCAAAAGAGTGGTCTTTAGCCACAGCAATTTTCCATCCTGGCCGTAATTCAGGTTGGCTACTTCTCAAAGTTCTGCAAGAAAAATGTTGTTCTGCTTGGGTTGTTATTCAGGCAAGAAAAATCAGTTTCCAAGGCTGTTCATTAAAAAACAGAGCTTGTTAGATAGCACACGTCCCCAGGAGCAGTCTGTGTTTCTGATAAGCTCAAGAGAAGCTCAGCCCAGGTGCTGTTTGTCAGTGCCAGAGCCTAATGAGGATTTCAGATCACTTTGATCTGAAGATCTTTGGTCTGGGTAGGGTGGGATGCACCACCACAGCTATATAGTGGCCTTTAAAAATTATTTTTTATTTTATTCTGGATGAAATAAACTCACATACAAAAAGCAGGGTGGGGAAATGAAGTGGGGAAATAAAATTTTATAAGAGGATTTGGCAGATAAATAAGATTGAATGAATTAGATATTCTGGAAGCAATCAAGATTGGAAGCAGGTTTGATGCAAAATAAAACCCAGAATATACAGTTACAGCAATCACTCCAAACAGATCTGAGAAATGGTACCAGGGTATTTTAAGGGAGATGTCTTTATAGAAGCCAGCACTGAAACCTTAGAAAGGTTTTTCCTCCCTTCCTGATCTCTCAGCAGAAGATTCTTGTAATGAGAAGTGAACCTCAAAGAGCTCTTGGCTGAGTTATGACACTGTGGGTTCCCACAGTAATTAGGGCTTTATAAACTTTCTGAAGTAAGACCCAGCTCTCCTTTCAGTTTCCTTTTCTCCTACACAGTACCTTGGCTACCCATGCTCCTAAACTTTTCCTTTTTTTTTTTTTTTTTTTTTTTTATCAAAAAGCACAACCGAATTCAGTAACATAAAATACGTGGCTGAGTGAAGACTGAAAGAGTCAGAGAAATTTGAGGTTTCATTGAGGCAAGTTTCCACAGTTACTGAGATACGTTGTGGTATTTTTGTGTTAGTGAGGCTTCTTCCCTCTCAGTTTTTCCCACTCAATTTCCCTCTCAATTTACTAAAAGGCTGTATTTTCAGATTTCCTTAAGAAGTTAAGACTATTAGAATGCCAGCATCTCTTGATTCAGTGTAAGCTAGAGATCCATGGAACAGTTTCCTGGTGGAGAGCTCTGGTTGTTGCAAATTATATTTCATGATAATACAGTTCTCAAAAAACAGTTATGTGCATTCTGCAACTGTACTTCTATAAGAAAATCTGGGTTTTTCAGAGAGAATACTTGTTCAGGTTATTGGGAAGAGTAGTGAACTGATACTTTTACACTTGCTGAAATATTGCAAGACTTGGTGTTATACAGAAAATCATTGTGGTATGAAGACACATCCTCTTTTCCTCCTGCATGAAAATGTGTCTTGCTCTGAGATAACAGACTAATTCCATTTCTGAACCCATGTTGTCTGGAGAGCAGAGTGAGGAAGGCAGTGGAGTCTGTCTTGAGGAACAGGCTCGAGCATTTCCCTGTGTGGCTGTACTGACAGAGCCAGAGAGGCTGGATAATGTGATGATGCTATCTCTGAGGACACCCAGTGAATGACAGAAGGGTGAGAGAGCTCATGCATCACCATCCTCTAATTGGCAAACAAAGCCCTGCTCCAGAATTAGTCAGGAATACCTGTTTTTAGTGCAGGTGACAGAAAGAAATATTATTTACTTTTATTCAGTCTCATGAATAGCAGTGGTGAAGATGACAGCCAGGACCAGGGCATATCCCTGTGTGACGTGTCCCCCTGCCTCCCTACTGTGCTCAGTCATCCAGCAGCTAAATGAGTGTGGAGGAGGAGGGAAATCCTGCCTTGCTGAGTCTTTTACCTTCTCAGAGTCATTGGCTGCACACTGCTCTTCCCTCTGAGGTGTTTGGTGGGTAGCAGGGCTCAGCTTTTGTCAGACTGTGACAAATTTGTTCCCTGAATCCACACTCTTTTTAATCTAAATGTCAGGTAGGAAATTAAAGCCCTGCTGAAATGGAGTGTATTACCAGCATTTTATTAAATCACAAACAATTTAATAACCAGATAGAGGGAGAAGGTCATTTTGTTGTCAGTCCAGCTTATCTCATAAATTAGGCATCAGGTTTTGCACAAAAGCATCTCTCAGCAAATAAAATTATCTGGTTTGATGAAGGATCTCTGTCCATGGAAAACACATAACACAGATTAAAGAGGGAGCCCTGTAACAAAATTATGATCCAGCAATGTATGAAAGGGGATGGGTTCTTCAAAAATACTTTTCACACCTTTGCCTTATTAACGGCAAGTAAATGCTAAAGTAGCAAAGGACATGTCTTCCTGATGAATTCATGTGAAATTATTTCAAGGTCAGTAAACAAAAGGGTTGGCAGATAAAATATGGATGATAAATTGGGCAGCTCTTAGTGACCTCAGTGGCTGAAAACGGAAGAAACCCAGAACATTATCTCTTCACTAGAAATATTTATAGCCTAGAAATTACACTTTTCTGAGCAGGAGCAGGGCAATGAGTGATGCTAAGCAACATGGCATTGATTCCAACATATCACACCACAAATCCCTCTCTGGGATGAGGAAATGGAGTGACAAGGAAATGGCTTGGTTGGAGCAAAATTTATTTCTGAAAATATTATGAATGTCTGGTCTTGCTCAGATTTGTCTTCCTGCAGCTCTCTGAGGCACTCCTCTGCCTGTCTCCAGCTACATTTTGTTATTTAGCCCCCATTAGAGTGAAATTAGACTTCTACATTTGTGTCCCACTGCAGTGAAAGCAAATTGTGGTGCTTTACGTCCTGAGAGATGCTAATGCCTGAGTCAAAGGTGCAGTCACAGCAGCAGAAACTTCATGAAAATGTTCATAGGATCATTAAAGTTGGAAAAGACCTTTAAGATCATCAAGTCCAGCCATCAACACAGCACTACTGCCACATTAATCACTAAACCATATCCTCAAGTGCCACATATTTTTTAATATTTTTGGGGATGGTGGGCAGCCTGTCTTAGTTCTTGACAACAATTTCCATCAAGCATTTTTTTTTTTAACATCCAATCTAAATCTCCTGTGGCTCACCACAAGGCCTTGTCCTGCCATTCTGTCACTTGTTACTTGGGACAAGGGATGGACACCCATCAGCTTCCTATTTACATTCTGATGTCACCATCCAGTTGGAGAAACCACCACAGTGAGAGTTAAATGGAGCCTTTCGCTTGTGTGAGAGGAGCTGACTTGCATCTCATTTCTCCATTTCTCTGCACAATGTGATATTGACCTCTCCTCAAAACATAGCCATACAAATCCTCTATCTCTTTGTCATGTGGGCCTGGGGATACCATGAGGCAGCAGCCTTCAAAAAATGAGGAATTGGAACAAAATTCTCCAGAAGAATGAGTTTTTAAGAATTCTATCACCCCAGTGAGTGGGTGGCAGCATTTCAGCAAAGTGAACTCACACAAACCCATATTTGTGCTAGAAGGCTCATGGTGACGGGGTCTTCATGGACCAGATCTCGCTCTTGGTCATGTTCTCTAAAACTCCTTGACAGGAGCTGTAGCCAGGTTGGGGTCAGTCTCTTCTGCTGGGTAACAAGCAGCAAGACATAAGGAAATGGCCTCAAGTTGTGCCAGGAGAGGTTCAGGTTGAATATGAAGACAAATTTCTTTACTGAAAGAGTGGTTAAGCCTTGGAAGAGGCCGCCCATGGAAGTGGTGGAGTCAGTGTCCCTGGAGGTATTCAAAGAAATGAGTAGACACTTCCTGGCATTATGGTTTGTGGTTAAACATTGGACTTGATGGTCTTGAAGGTTTCTTCTAAGCTTAATTGTTCTGTGTGTGCCAAAACTCACAGCTCCCTTGGTAACATCTGTAGAACAGCCTGTCCTTCTCATTACACTGCTTCAAACAAAATTATTGTGTTTAATACCCACTCTGATGTGATTTTATCTGCCCAAACAAAAGCTCTGACCATACCTGGAAATCTAGCCTCATGCAGTAAAGTGGTTCAGCCTCACTTGCTACTCCTCTGTTCATGAAGTGCCTCTATTCCTTTTTTTAATTCTGCAGTGTATTTTTGGTCAGCCTGGCCTAATAATCACTTAGATTAAAGAACACGCAGAGTTGGAGAAATGTTTAAAAGAAAAAAAGGTGGAAAAGCCTTTCCAGTGCATGGACACCATCAGTGTGAAACCAAGGTGTTCCAAACACTTGGACTCTTTGCCAATGCAGACCAATATGAGGCATAAATGCATTCCTAGAACTGGAGAATCACAGAAGGGTTTGGGTTGGGAGGGAGCTTAATATAATCTTATTCCAATACTCCTGCTGTGGACAAAGATGAGAGATGAACTTGCTGGTTTAACTTTCTGGGTTTGAGAAATAAAGTAGGGTTTTTTTGGTTTTTTTTTGTTTTTTGTTTTTTTGTTTTTATTTGTTTTTTTAAGGGAAAGTAAGAGTATTTAAAATTCTGATATGACAAGAGCATACAGACTACTTGGTGAATAAATGGGAGTGCTTAACTCACACCTTCTTCTTTGAGTTGTGGATCTCCAGTTTGTGTCCTGGCTGAGAAAACAGGAGCTGGACATAGAACTACCACTGGGTTTCTAAAGCTATTGACCCAATGCCATCCTAATTTTGTGCTGCTAGTAAGCTACAGCCTTGCTCCTCATAATAGTTTGGACATGATGTATGGATTGATAGGGTGCAGAATACCAGATTGATTATTCACAGAATATCTCTTAACATGGGTGCCATTAGTCAAGGACGGGATTTTTATTGCCAAATGAAAAGGGATGTGCACTCCCAGGACATGGAATGGTTTACCATCTTAAAATGAAAGTAAGGCCATGTCTCGAGAGAGATTTATGGACCATTCAAAGTTAAAACCAAGAAGAGCACACAGCATGGTTTTACAGCTGAACATCTAATCCAATGTTTGGATTTATTTACTGTCTTTGTATAGATTATTTTAGTGCTGGTGTCAGTAAGGCTGTAGGCTTCCACAAGACTTTATAAACCTATTGCTGATGAAGTGGTTTAAAAAATGGACTTCTAAGAGGAAAGTAAAGATTTGAATAGGACACTTGTGTAGTCTGGATCCATTGGTAGGTAGAGTACATATAAAAGTGATTTAAGAACATCAAATACTGAATCCTACATGTCGGCAGCACAAATACAACCTTTTCTGGATGGACAGGGATCAGTTTCCACCCAGTTTCCCAGGAGACACCGAACCAGTTTGCTGTGGTTTAACCTGGAATGCAGCTGAACACCACAGAGCTGTTCACTCACCCTCCTGTAGAGGGAACAGGGAGAGAAGTGGGAAAAAAGGGTGAAACTTGTGGATGGAGAAAAAAACAGTTGACTAGGAGAGAGAAGGAAAGAGAATAATGAAAGGACAATAATGATGAAAGAATATATAAAATAAGTGATGTATAATGCAATTGCTCATCACCTGCTGACTGATGCCCAGCCAGTCCCTGAGCAGTGTCTGCCACCTAAGTCCTGCCAGATTTATTGATTAACATGACACCACATGGTCTGGAATATCTCTTGGCTCAGTTGTGGTCATCCAAACCAGCTCTGTCCCCTCCCAGTTTCTTGTGCACCCCAGCCTTCCCCTGGCAGAGGAGTGTGAGAAGTCCTTGACTTAGTGTAAACATTGCTCAGCAAGAACCAGCAGTGTGTCTTGAGAATCATTCTCCTTCTAAATCCAAACCACAGCACTACACCAATCACTAGGAAGAAAATTAACTCTATCCCAGCTGAAACTGGGACATGGCATTTCTAAAAAAAACCCAAATGAAGTAACAGCAACAGCAACAACAAACTGAAAAAAACCCTACAAAAAGAAAAAAAAAATCAGATGCTAGAAAGAAAAATCTGGAACAAAATGTGTTCCAAATCAGAGGGTCAAAAGATAACATCAATCATGTGTTTATTCAAAGAAAGTTTGCTCACCTGAGGTGGACAGAGGATTTTACATGTGTTCTAGGAAACTGCAGTTGTTGGGATATCACAACACTTCTGGGTTGCCAGGCACTCATAAGGGATGTATAATCATGGAGAAAGTGCATGGAGGAGTCACAAGGTGTTTCTCTCAAAGTGAACATCAGTTAATGTAAATACCAGCTTGTTTATTGCAAAGCTGGTGAGAGCTGACTTGATGGCACTGGGAAGAAAACAGCAGGCTTCATGAGGATGCTTAAGCCATGGAAAATCCACAATTTTCATATCAGATGGGTTCAACAGAGGGATACACTTCTTTTTATAAACGAGGAGGATTTGTTTGAGTGGTTAAATGACTACAGAAATCAATAACATTTCCATTTCTTGATATCTTTTTAAAAACTACAGCTTTCCTATGAGGCAGTGCTACAGCTAAACACCCACTTGCTTTTCTGTGGGAGAAACTTGGCAAATAGCTGTGCACGGTGTGATATGTGAGGTTAGATTATGTTGTCAGTGTGTGCTCCTTCTGGCATTAAAATCTCTGCTTCTAAAAGTCATTGTCTGATCCAGAACTACCGACTCTACATCCCACAGAGCGTGGTGCAGCAGAAAGCATCCCCAGAAGCTCATCTTGTGTGAAACAATTCCTATTCCTCCCCACATTATCACCTTGGCAGGACATTATGCAGTTCTATTATCCAGGGTTTACTCATATTTTCCTTTATTTCCATATTTTCCTTTATTTCCAAATTTTCCTTTATTTATTCCTATTTCTTTTTAATTATTTAAAAATTTATTTCTCTGTTGGATATGGCTATAAGGATGGTAAATATTAAGGTATTTGGGCAGACGACTAAGCTCTAGTCTGGAATTAGCTAAACAGACTAGAAAATTTGGACATGACATGAGGAATTGCAGAATATAACAGAGTGAGAAACTTATAAAAGTTACAGGGAAGCACCGTGATGAATGGCCAGGTTTCATAGGTGGAGTTAAGTAAAAGACAACCAAACTTTAGCACTAATTGGAGGTGAATTCTGGAGACCTTTGACATTTTACAAGGCCAAGAGTGCCTAGAGATCCATATCACTAATATTAAAGAGAGCTGGGATTATACAGATGATAGTCTCAGAATTATCAAATTTGGGTATGGCTACAGTCAAAATGGGACAAATGGAAGGAAAAATCCATTAAGGACAATTTGTTAATGTGTGAGGCCACAAGGGCAGAGGGAAGAAGGGGTCAGGAGGGATTGGGAAGGAAAAACATTGAAGAATGGAGATGAGATGAGATGAGGGTGGAGGGCTGTCATCTCTGCTCTTGTCCATCACAGTCTGTTCCTGATTGTTTTCCTCACTAAAAATGCATTTGTGGGAAGCAGTCAATGGAGACATAAGTCTCAGAGTACTAGAGAAACCTGGGTCTAAGAGTGCTTATTTTGTGGGGTTATTTCAAGGACATTAAGCTGAGACTGAATTCAGCCTTCAGCTTTCATCTAGAGCAGGAAATGTAAAGGACAAAATCCTGTGAAAATGGAAATTCATGTATTCTGAACATGAAATCCAATGGGCTGACAGAAATCTGCATCTGACCAAACTGTAAATAAGTGGGTTTTACAGTTTTTCTGGGGAAGAATTTAAATAAAACCCAGCCATGAGGTCACCTACAGCCAGTTATAGCCACAAATAATCTTCAAGTCAGATGCCAATATCCAAACTCTGACAGTTTGGGAGAGTTTTAATCCATTAAGCAATTAGGTCATTTCTCTAATTGAAAACAGGCCAAGATCCAGTCTCTGACATTGCATAATATTGGGAAAGGCTGTGTTCTGACCAGTCTCAAGGGCCATCTAATTAAAGGCTAATCAAAGTAATACTGATGAAAGGTTTTTAGTTTGTTCTATGACTTTAGGTAGCACTTTGATTCAGCATAGTGCCAATAGTGGAGCTGGTTAATCACTGGGATTATTGCTGCAGATACTTGATGCAAACAGGAGGCAGAACTTGTGCTGTGTTTATGAATTACTACTTCACTGTTGTTGAAAGCTAAATACAGGAAAATACATGGAAAATATGGCTGGATGATATTTAATAAAAGAGCCTTTTCAGAGACCTGAAAATTCATGACTGTGGAGGCAATAGTTAACAGGATCAACAATTCAATCCATCTCAATCTGTGTGCTTAGGCAGAGCCATAACCCCGCCAGTATTTACCTACTCAAATTTATCTTCTCATTCGCCTTCTTATTGATACATAGATCTCTCTCATGTTTCCAGAGCACTTTGCATTCTGTGGTCTGATTGCTCAGCTTCTGGTTTTGTGGTCATTCTGTGCAGAAGGGACACAGAGGCCCTGGATGTGATGGCTGGAAGGGAAAGCTCCACGGTCCCAGTGGAGATGAACCTTGCCAAGGGAGTTCTGAGGGTTTTTTAAGCTTAGGATCCTCATGATTGAAGAAAGGTGTGAACCTTGGGTCATCATGTTCTGTCCTTTCTGTGGAAAACACAGCACAGAAACCCCTCCAAAACTGAACAAGCACCAGTAGAAAATGGGCTGGGCCTGGAAATCTACAGAAAAGCTCTGCTTCAATAACCAAAAACATGTCCTGCATCTCTCTTGTCTGTCCCCACTCTCTTATAATCTTATTTTTCTAGCTATGCATCCATCAGTTGTTTTTTCTTTTTGTTTGTTTGTTTTCATTTTTTTAAATGACCACAGCAATTGCATTTTTATGTGATCTCATGGCAGATTTTCTTTTCTTTAAATACTTTCTTCTACTACGTAGGCTGCTGCTTATCCACACAAGTACAGCACAAGAAGGGAGTTTCTTGCCACATTTATTTGCCTAAAGAATTTGCTTCACCTGTCAAATGAAAAAAACCTTTACTCTTTGGATAATGGGCTGAGTAGATGAAGCCATCAGGCATCTCACTGGTGTTTTGCAGCAGAAAAAGCACTTCATAATGATGGGATCTCCTTACTTTTTCTCACTATGTCATGCCACAGTATCCACCTCCAAAATGACATTTTTGTGCATCTGTATCTCAAAAGATAACCCAGAGGAGGCCTAGGTTCTTTATAAAAGGTTTATGGTCATCATTGCCTACTGCAACTTCCCCTTTGGGTCTCCTTTTATCACTCAACCCAGGCAGGAGATCAATTCTCTCCTAAATGTAAAATCTGATTATATTTTTTCCATAGACTGTCAGGGAATTTACTCTGGGGCAGTGGCTCTCCTTCCTTATTTTACAATTGTTTTAGTTTAGAAAGGGTCCCTGCAGAATCTGCCTCTGTCCCCAAAGCCTTCCAGTTGCTGGGAGGCAGTGCCAGTGAGATGCTGTGCATGGCAGTCACTCCACAGCTGTTTTTAGGGTGAGAAATGAGAACAGATGGAGCAGCTGTGGCAGAAACAATCTCCAGGGTAGAAAACTCATGTCTCCTTAGTGAGAGCTGATGAGCTGAAGCTGGTGTCTGTGAGAGATTTTTCTCTGCTGCATAGGTAGAATCAAGCAGGGGATATTAAATATGCAGTTTTCCAAGGGAACAACTGAAGTACCAAAAAACAAATTAAGATGGAGTGATGGATTCAGATGGTGTGTTAAATATCACTTTTAGGGAGTGTCCTAGCATGAATACTGGAGAGGACTGTGTGGATTTATATGAATGTCCTCAGTCAGTTTGTAGCCTCAGCACTGCTGTCACTGTGTTCATCCCCACTTGTAGAAAGTGGAAACACATGAATGCTTTATTGAGCATGAATGTTGTACAAGAAACATGCTTCCTGAAACATTCCATTTGATAAAATAGAGATGATGGACACGTTTCCAGTGACTCCAATCTTCTGCTATCACAGTTCCGAAAGACAGATCTCCTTTAGGATTTGCTGCAGCAGCAAGGACAAGCACAGCTGGGGAATATCCTGAAGGCTGCCTCTCTCCATCTGAGGAGGATCAGATTTGCAATATTGCAGTTCTCACCCAGGAGGTGAGAGTGCCTGGGACAAGGAATTATTCAGCCTGACAACCTGCAGAAGTCAATGAACTCAGTCAAAGCTTCAAAATTACATTTTTTACAGTCAAATCCATTAATGCCCGATGTACTTCCATCTTATCTCGTACAAAAGATGCTGCACAGCAGCACGACCCCAGGAGAGCAAAGCTGGCATCCTCACCATCATATAATCATTGCTTTTTGTTTCCCCCAACAGACACTGATTTCCCAATCTTTCCTGGGTTATGAGCACTGGAAAATGTGAAAAGAAGCAGAGATGTGCCTAGCAGAAGAAAACTCCTGTTCTTTTTATAGCTGGGCTGGTGTCCCATGCGGGCATCCCTGGGTTTGAAAGGCTGGGCTTTAACTTGTTGTCAGCTGACTGTCACTGAGAGTAGAGTTAGGTTTGTAGGGAGCTATTTCTGGGGCATATTTCATCCAGATTATGTAAATATCCTTCCTAAACCACAGTTTCTCAATGTTCTGACATCACACAAAGCTATGTTCAAGCTATCACTACCACTGAAGCAAAACTAAAGAAACACAAGAAGAACTATTTGAGGAGAGGGAAGATTTCTGACTCCTGTTTGAGGTCAGCAGTGAATAAGAGTGTCTGTGATGAGCCAGAATGACACAGAACAGGAATGGGAGCTGAAATTTGATTGCCAGAGCAGATTGTGTCTGCTTGCTTCAAGTTCTTATGACTCCTACAAGCAAAGCTGAACTGTCACTAGCCCAGCTACAAAAAATCATGGCCAGAGAACTTTATAATTCAGTGTATTTTGCTGAAGGACAACTGATATAAAGGGACTTTAATACAAATTATTGTTCAAATACAAATTACAGCAATTTCAGAACTAAAGAAGGAAGCTTTGTCTGTGTTAACTCTGCCATAAACAAAAACCAGGAGGTGCCTGCAGTTATTAAACATTTATTATTTTTATAGTTGCTAGAGAAGGATAAATGTTTCTTTTTGGATATATTGAATGCTTTCTTAAATAGATAAAGTTGAGAAAGGTAGTTAAAGAGAAGGAACTATTCCCACAAAAATGAACAGAGTCAACCTCCTAAATAATTTTTACAAATATGTTGTAGAACAGACTCAGTAGAATGAGCATTCCTAGAATACCACTGAAAACACAAGCAAAATGTCTGGGATATGATATTAAGTACAAAGAGTTTATCAATTACTTTTATGTTTCATCTTTCTCAGACTCATTTTCTCCATTATACTTTTAGAATAAATGTATATGGTGAAAGTCCTCTGGGACTTAATGAATCTTGAGATCACCTAATGTCTGCAACAAGTGTTTTCCTTTCAGAACCACTACCATGGGCAAAACTCTTAGAACTGAAGGGAAAATTAGCTTCATTAGAGGAACTGGTAAAATAACATAACACTCACTTGCAAAAGCAATGGGGAAATTAAATAAATCATCTGTATGTGGAAACTGAGGCAGTAATGCAGGTTCAAATGTAACCACCTTCTGCAGATGCTGCAGTTCCCTAGAATGATTTAGATGTGCAGATAGAACAGTACAGAGGTGGAAACAAAGCAGGTTGCTTGCAGAGGTGGTGATGGCAACATCACTGATGGATGGCTTCATGTGTTTGTCTCTGAATTCTGTTAGAGTGCCAAATAAGACACCTTTGGATGGTCACAGAATTATAGAATGAGTTAGGTTGGAAGGGATTTAATGATTTTATTCCAAACCCATACTATGGGCTGGGACACCTTTCACCAGACCAGGTTGTTCAGAGCCCTCTCCAAACTGCCTGGGACACTCCCAGGGAGGGGGCAGCCACAGCTCCTCTGTGCCAGAGTCTTGCCACCCTCACAGTTAAGAATTTCTTTGTAACAACCAATCCAAATCTACCCTCTTTTGGCTTAAAACACTTCCCCTTTGTCCTATCACTGCACGTCCTTGTGCTTGGTGGCTGAAACCAAACTTGTGTCCAGCTTCTGCATCATGTGGCCTTGCCTGTCAAAGACAGCAATCCATCTTTGTGAGCTCTGCTGGATTAGAGTTTGTGATTCCCACTTGAAAAGCACCAAATGAAAAATCTGTTATATGAACTGTCACAGTATAAACTCCTATAATTTCATCAATCAAGAATTTACAGCTTTGTTACATCCCAGCTTTATGTAGGATTTTTAATCACATCCCGAAAAACTTTCAAGGTTTCCTTATCACAGTGTGTTTAGAGGAAAATTCATTTGGCACTTGCTGGGAAAAAAAGGAAAGAGGCTCTAAAACTCAGGACTTTTCCAAACAGCTGATCAATGACATCTTGTTCATAAGTAAACAAAAACTTATCTTGAATCAAAAACTCAGTCAAAAGCAGGAGTTAAGAGATGCTCCATTCCTTGGATGCCTTGAGAGGATATTTTATGTGTTTAAAATCTACCCATTTCCAGCAGGACTGGCCCTGGCTTTCATAACTTTGAATCAGGGAGTGCATGCAGCACTAATGGAAAGAAGCAGCAAGAAAAGAAATAGTAATTAGCTTTGCACTTGGGCAGTGCTATTTGGACTCATCTGCGCTACTGTGGAATTTTTTCCTGTCCAAAGCATTGCTGTAATGGATGTAAATAAGATAAACTAAACTCCTTCTCCATATTTGTGAGCTATTCCCTGGTAGTGTGTTTCTCCTGCTATCCTGAGAACCAGGATAATTTATTTGAAAAAATAAAATTGAACTAATGATGCAAGGAGTGCATTCACATGACAAAGGACATTGTGGTGGCTTGATTTCTCAGGCTTCTTAAGAGAAAAGGAAGGAAGGAAGGCGTGGAAGGAAGGCGCGGAAGGAAGGCGCGGAAGGAAGGCGTGGAAGGAAGGCAGGAAGGCAGGAAGGCAGGAAGGAAGGAAGGAAGGAAGGAAGGATTATATCCATTCCCATGACATACTATAAAATATCCATCATTGAGGCAGACTGATATACTTGGGAACAATTTTGATAAAATCTTGAAGACCTGGCAGTCCATGTACTCTTCATTTCCTACCTCAACTGAAATACACACATTGAAGGAGAAGGGGTTAATGCTTATGGTTCAAAAATAAATTAATATGACCTCAGGATATTTTTTATTCCACCAAAGTGGATAACTGGATGGGAAATGAATATGCAAAGGGTTGCAACAAAAGAGCTTTCAGGCTGAGGGTTTTTTGGAGTCCAGAAAAGTTTGGGTCTTTTCTGAGCTCCACATCTCAAACCAATTTTACTTCTTTTGTGGCAAATATAATATTCCTTGATTTATCTTTTTATCTATTTCTTTACTGAAATTGTAAAAGATGCATTCTGCTTAAAAAATATGAACCACATCATAGGTGTATTTGAAATTGACTTTGATGTTTGGTACAGGTATGATTGTTACAACTCAGGGATGGAAGTTTCATTCCAAACTTGGACTACTAAAAACCCCCCCCCCACACACACTTTTGTGTTCTTTGATAAAACTTTGCAGAAGCAACCAGCATAAGTTTAATAATAAGTAAACAAAGAAAATGAAACATCTGACAGTCATGCATCATGGCCTTTGAAAATATAAAAAGTCTTCAAATAGGCTGGGCCTCAGCTGCATTATTTCTATCAAGAAAAATTCTGCCCTTCTCTTTCACCCTTCTTTTATTAAAAGGAAACTGTAGTGCATATATATACCCATACAAACATTTTCAAAATCTTTTTCTTGCTTAGTTTTTTTAAAGATTTTTTCTTGTTCTCTGTCCCATATGCAACAAAGTGCTCTGAGAGACTTAAGTATATTCTTAAAGTTAAGTGTGTCTTAAACAGAATTGTGCTCAGAGGAAGTGAAATAAACTTGTGTTCATGCTGCCTTGAATTGGATTTTTGACTATCCATACAGAAGTGTAAAGCAAAAATGTCATTTTTTACAGACAGCCAAATGATTAACAGTTGGGAAGAGGGTAAGGGTAGGAGAGGGGATCTGTTATAAATTATCAGTATAGAAGAAATAACACATTCCTTTAAAACATTTGCCTCTAAGGCAACTCCAGCTTCTCATTTTCTAAGAATCTAAAAGGGAAAAAGCCTACTTGAAAAACAGCAGAAGAAGGAAGAAATAGAAAATGGAAAATAAAGATCTCCTTTTAGATTATTAATGCTGATAGGATAAAAAAAGTGCTTGGAGACATGGTTTGAAATGCTATTTCATTACCTGCACTGCTTACTTACTACCTAATCCATGTATTTATTTATCTGGATTTGAAAGAAGCTGACAAACTCGAGGCAATATTAGAATGCAACAACACTCCAATTAGCCTTGACAACATTAATAACAATGATGTGCCACCCATAGCCGTTAAATATTTCGCCATCTTAGATTAAGTTAATTGAAATTAATCAGCAGCACAGTGAGGTTAGCAAAAGCTGAGAGAAATTTTTAAGGGATATGATGGATTCATGCATTCACAGACTTCACTCAAGAACAAAACACACATCTACATATACATGAACTGGCCCAAGACAATTAAGAGCCAGGAGGACCCTTTTTTCACTTGTTTTAATAGGCTGTAGAGAGAAGCATGGATAAATTGTGCAAGAATTGGATTGATTGCTTCCATGTGTTATCCCGAGGGAGTGGACCATAATATCTTTCTCTACACCTGCATAAAGATAAATATCCAGGTAAGAAAAAAAACATTTGTCTGTGTCAACACTTAATTAATGTCAACCTCAGATAGCAAAATAGCCTTCTTTGTTCTCCAGATTTTACTGGGCTGTGCATTTTGAGCAGGGATTTTCTTTCTCATCTTTCTCTGTGGCTGACGTGCTGCTAATGGATGCATTTTACATGATCTCTCTTTTCCATTCAGGAAAAAACATCTCTTGCTTGGAGAAGACCTCTTAGATCATAAATTGCAACCATTAACCCAGCACTGCCCAGCACCACTAAACCATGTCCAGAAGAACAACAACCACTTTTTTTTTTTTTTTTTTTTTTTTTTTTTTTTTTT
>VWZN01001870.1:153741-196112 GCA_013396955.1 Regulus satrapa
TTTTTTTTTTTTTGTGCCTTAGAAGGCAAGTGGAAGTTCAGAGGAACTCTGATTAGTCTGAAATTTGTTTATCCCCTGTATCTCATCACTGTAACATTTCCTTTTTCTAGTACATGTGTATATACAGAGGATTTTTTTTTTTTTAAAATTACTTTAGCATTGTTAGTGTTTTGTGTTCCCATGACTTCCTGAAATTATGCCAGGGAAATTTAATTCCATTGACTTTTTTGAAAGAAGGTGCTTACACAATCTAAATCAACAGCCATCTTTACTTGTAAGAAGAAAACTCTAAAATTCCCGACTGATTTTCTCAAAATATTTTTACATCGCTCAAAATCAGCTGTAAATTTAATTCTGATATGTTGAACTTTTGATTCTTCCCTAAGGACAGAAAAGGATCAGAACTGGTAGATTAAGTTTGAAAACAAAGATAATATTATATAGAATAGTAGGAAAGTATCACACTTTTCTTTTGAGTTCATTGTCAAAAGTGAAATCCAGTGGAAAAACTTTAATGTTCTGGACATCTTTAGAGAAAAAAAGAACAAGATGTGTTATATATAAATATCAATATGTCCTAGGATGAGACATGCTTAATTCTTCTGTATAAAAATTATCCATATCCATTACATACATAAAATATATGTATAAGAAATATCTGTTCTTGTTCACTCAGAAATATTTTGAACATATTTGAGTATAGATGGAGCAGTTTTATAGCTTGCTTACAATAGCAGCAACATATTTAAGGACTGCACATATCATGGAATCACAGAATCATAGGATCACATGATGGTGGGTGTTGGAGGGACTTTAAACATCATCAATTTCCACCCCCCTTCCATGGGCAGTGACATAATCCTCTAGAAGATTATGCTTGACCTGTTTATCAGGGTGAATCTTTCTCTTTTTTACTGGGACAGGTGCTTCAGAAAAGGATTTAGGGAATCCTGGTTGATGGCAAGTTGAATGTGAGTCAGCAGTGTCCTGACACCAAGGAAAACCAACCCTGTCCTGGGGCCATCAGGCACATCATCAGCCTGGCAAGGGAGGGGATTGTTCTGATCTGCTCTCCACTGGGGTGCCCCTCAGCTTGAATATTGTGTGAGGTTTTGGATGCCTCAGTATAAGAAAGATGTAAAGCTGTTAGAGAGCATCCAAAGTAGGGTAACAAAGGTGGTGAAGTCTGGAGGAGAAGCTGCATGAGGAGTGGCTGACAACACTTGGCCTGTTCATCCTGGAGGAGGCTGAAGGGAGACTTCATTGCAGTTTACCTTGGGGATGGGTATCTCAGGGTAGTACCTGAGATTCCTTTGGGATAGGGACATGTGTCAGTCCAAACAGAGGCATTTTTGTCATGATTTGTGGGTTGCTGATTCAACAGAAGTACATCCTCCTTTATCTGCCTTAGTTTTCAGATGCTGTGTGTGGTTTATCAGCTGGAAAATACCACTGAGTTCCCACCCCTGCAAGGGAACAGAGTCGGGCTGTGGGGGTCTCCACCCTGCTCCATCCTCTGTTGATTCCCCCTTAGATTATGTTTGTGGGAGGTTTGGTGTGCTGATCGTGCTCCATCTAGGGAATACAAACTCTGTTTTCCACTATATATTCTTATCTTTTTATCCCCAGTCATTTTGCCACATGCTTCATGCCCGAAGGAATCTCTGACATCCAGACCAATGCCTTAGATTCTTGTATAAAATATTTGTCTTTCTTGTATTCTTGTATTTTGTCTGAATTGACCCCCATGGCTTTTTGAAGACAGATGGGTGGTAGGGGAGGAAGAGAGAGCAAGAAGGAGGTGAAGTCAGGAGACACACACAGACAGTGAGAACAGGATTATACTGATTTGGCAGCAGAGAGTTAGTGAATTGAAAGAAATGGCATTAAGCATGGATTGATTAATGGCAATGACAACAGAGACAAACAGCTTACAGGCTAAATCCCCTCCTCTGTGCATTTCACTGCTCTGTGCTGCAGTCTGCTGTCACTACTTCTGCCTGGTGGCTCTCTTTTGCCTCCTCTTTCAGCTGGAAGGATGAGCAGTTGTGGGCAGAGATGAGGAGGCAGCACTCCTTCCACAGCAGGTCCAGTGGGGTCACCTCACCTCCAGGACTTTGAGAGGCTGGAGTGTGTCCAAAGAAGGTAACAGGAGGTTGTAGGCAGGTGGGGGTCAGTCTCCTCTCCCAGGTAACAAAACACAGAACAAAAGGACATGACCCTAAGTTGCACCAAGAGAGATTTAGATTGTGTATTAGGAAAAATGTCTTTGCTGAAGGGTGATCAAGCATTGGAACAGCCTGCTGAAGAGTGTGGTGGGATTGCCATACCTGGAAGTGTCCAAAAAATGTGTGGATGTGGCACTTGAGGACATGCCTTCGTGGTGAGCATGATGTTGGGTTGACAGCTGGACTTGATGATCTTAAAGGATTTTTCCCAACCTTAACAATTGTGGTTCTGTGATACTATTCCTTCCTCCACCACAAACACCTCCACATCCAAAGGAGTGGTGGAAGAGGATAAATAAAGTCATAAATGGGAAAAATCACGTGAGACCTGCCAGTGCTACCTGCAACAAATACCTTTCTGTTGCACTGTAATCTTGTCCTTTCTAAAAATGATATTCAGTAGCTTGAAAAAAAAAGAGGAAAAAGCTTATCTAAACCAAATAACGCATCACAGGGAAGAGGTGCTTCTAGCTGCTCAGCCCAGCTGCAGGTGGAAAGGTATCTCTGCCTGCATCAGACATATGCATGTCCCTGTTTATATTCACAACTGCATTCCAATGTTTATAAGTAATAATATTATGTGAAATACACTATATAATGTAGAGGATACAAGCTATACAGACCTAATTCAGTTGTCAAAATGAATGTCAATAAATATCAATATATAAAAATTTTCCTTATTCTTGAAGTCCTGCACCCATAATGCATTTCAGTGGAGTTTAGTGGAGTTTTCAATCCAAAATGCACTTCTATTAATATTGAATCAGGGGCTATTTATTACAAAGGTGTCAGGATAGCTATAACTGTTTATTACATTTGTGCTATTGTGGCTCACAAAAAAAAAAAAAAAAAATAGCTACCATCAAGTCAGGATAATATTTAGAAATGGGATTATTCATTAAAAGTCTGCAGCATTTAAAATCCCTGAGAATGTTAATTCTGGGTCACAGCTCTCTTCAGGACTCACCTAACTTCTTTTGGGAACCGACAAGTGGGGTGTCTCCTGCAGCTACTTGGTGAGTAGCTTCACCATTGGTGAGACACAGAGAACTCCAGAGCAAATTCTGCTGCATCCTTTCTGTAATGGTAATAAAAAAAATTAATCTGCAAGGCTATGTTAGATGAGGTGTCTCACTTCTGGAATGTCAAACTGAGGTCAGAATAATCCTGCCCACAAATCAGGAAAATAAAAAAAAAAACAAACAAAAACCCACCCAACCCCTCAAGTTTTAAGATATATATAAAGAAATTACTTAAAGTCATAAGCATCAGCTCTTAATAAAATAGCAGAATTTATGTATCTGGAGTTCAATATTGTCCACATTTACTCTGTATTTACTTTGTCTGCCACAGTTTGCTGAACAACCATTTTTATTTTCTATGGGCATTTATGGAAATATGTGGAGATTTTTGTTAAGAATAAATTTTCTTAAAAATAAATAAAGGAAAAATAAATTTTTAAATCCATCTGACCTTATTGCCTCCTGAAGTTTCTGGGAACTGAGGAACATTTCTGCTTTGTTTAGGAGTCTTAGACTTTAACTATTTAAAGGACCAGTCAAACAGATCCATGGAAAAAGGACAACATTGTTAGATGAATACCAAAGTAAACAAAAAAATTCTTTAGTTTTGAAAACACTATATAAATGAAATTATGCTGAAGAGAAAAAAAATGTATTTCTGAACATTCTAAATATTTTAAATATCTATAAATATTCATTATGCATCCATCCCCAACACATATTTTAAACCCAAAGTCTCTGCTTTCATTAAGTGAATGCTACTGGAGATAAAAGTATGCGTAAAAGAAACAGGACAATAATCATTGGACCAGCTGTGGTGATAAATCACAGCCAGGCAGAGAGATTAGGTTCCAAAAATGGAAATAAATGCACATTCACACTAGAGTTCCAACAGAGAAAGGAAAGCAAGGAAGAGAACAGAGGTTTGAAAACCAGTGCTGCACAGCTAAAGAACAGAAAACAGAATCGCAAAATGATGGACAGATTTTACTTCAGGCTCCTTTGGACTTTGACATTTTTGCAAACAGAAAGGGAGGGAAGCAGTTTAAATTAATTAGTCCTTTAAATTATAATAGCAGCTCAGGACTCCAGGCTATGCACTGTGAATCCCTTTCTCATGCCATGTTGTTTTTGGCTTTTTTTTTTTCTTTCCTGCCAACCACCATCTCTTGTATGAAACTAATTTGCTGGCAGGGCCCTTTGTTCTGTGTTAGAAGAGAAAACTTCCTAATGCAGAGATGAGTTTCTGAGCAATCACCACTTTGTAAACTTTTCACCACTTTTACAATACTGATTAATAGCATAATATTTGTAAAAAGAAAAAAGACAAAAACAACCCAGATCCCTGATACAAACTGCAACATGGCAGCTAGACATGGTTGGAAACCATGGAAATTTGTCTGAAAATCATGATTCCTCCTTACCTTCTTCTTCTCTTCCAAGGTTTCTACTTTCCATGAGCTCCTTTAGCTTTTTTCATGGTGATTCCTCATTTGTGCTTGATAAAGTGCAAGTTATTTGATATTCACATTATATAAACCAAACTGTGTCCACAATAGGTGTAAAACACTTACAGCAAGGCACAGAGTTGCCCAAATAATGATAATATCTATATATTTAAAAAACCCCACCAAAAAATGACAACAACAAAAAAAAACCAACAACCCCCCCAAAAAAACCCAAAATAACAAACAAAAAAATCCCAACAAAAAATAAAGTGAGATGGAGAATTTATGGATTTGGTACAAAAGAGGCAGCCAACAGATGCAGAAATTTGTGCCAAAGGACACAAAGAAGGGCAAAATCTTTGATTGATTGTGGTGACTGGGAGCTGTGCTGAAAGACTAGGAAAGAAAATATCATTCCTGGCTTCAAAAAGATCAAACAGGAGGACCCAGGGAACAACAGGCTGGTCAGCCTCACCCCAATTCCTGGGAGTGTGGTGGAGATGACCCTGAAAAGCATTTCAGGCAGATTAAGGGGGAGAAAACAATCAGGGGGCATGATCTTCACCAAGGAGAAGTCGTGCTTGACCAACTAGATAAAGCTCTGTGATGAAGTGACTGACCCAGGAGGTGAGGGGAGAACAGTGAAGAGATGAGGGAAGGGGAGAGGATATTGCCTACCTGGGCTTCAGGCAGGCCACTGACTCTTGTCTCACATAGGATCCTCCCAATAAAGGTGCAGATAGGTAGGCAGAGAGGTGGATGGAAAACTGCCTGAGTGGCCATGGGGGGTGGTGGTCAGTGGGGCATAGTCTGGTTGGATCATAAATCCCAGGGTCAATAGTGGGTCCAGTTCTGTTTAATAGCTTCATTAATTACCTGGAAGATGAGGAAGAGTGTCCAGGCAGCAAGTTCAACAATGACACCAAACTGTGGAGTTCACTATTTAGTTTCTAGTCATATCTAATAATAAATACCTAGAGAAACATAAATAAAGTTACATTTCCCTCCATACTCTGGCGGTTTCATAACACCTGCAACTATGACATGGCTTATTTTGGTGAAATTCAAATGCCCAGATTTCCTTTAAATCTGAGCCTCATTGGTTTGTTGAGAAAGGACTTTCTCTAAGGCAGGACCATGAGTTGGAAAGACTCAAAGTGGCACAGTACAGATTTATCAGCTCAACTCCACTTCTGGGGATCTCCATCATTTATGGCATCAATGTGAGAATGCACAAATTTTGGAAGTGCCAGAGAAGCAAATGACTATGAAGAAAAAATTCAGCTAGAAAAGTACTTCTAAAACTCTCTTGGCACTTGGATTTCAAAGTTACAAATTTTATTAAGACACAGTGAAATGCTGTCACAAAGGATTAAAAATAAATAGCAGTTTTCATCAGCGCAATTCTCTGATTCAGAAGTTATGATTCAGATGGACTAATGTTTCTTTTCTAGAACCTAATTACTATCATTAATGCTAACAATGATAATTAACAAGCAATTTTCTCATCTATCTAATAGATTTTTGCTGCATTTGGAAATACTGTGAAAAAATCAATCTAGTTTTTTGAAAGCAGACAAAGGTCATCTGAAACTCAAAAGTACATGTTTAATCAGAGTATTTGGGATTTTTGTCCTGATCAGACATTTTTAAAACTCTTGATAGCATTAAAGGCTTATGATAAGTACCTTAAGGGCTATGGCAAGATGGATTGGATCCTGAATATTATATTAGGCCTGTGACAGGTCAATAAATAAATATATTAAGAAATATAATCAAAAAAATGCTACTGTAAGGAAAAGAGATGTTGAGCAGCTTGTTAAAGAAGTACAGGCTGCTGGTTTCTTTATAGGAAAAATATTAAGCAATATTTTTTCACATCAAGAAATAAATTTCCAACTTCCAAACCAAATGGGAGCAACTCCAGGAGGTTCATTTCCTTGTGTTGAGAATGGCTTGAACTCTACAAAGTTAGTAATGCTTGAGTTCCTTTTCTATTTTCTTGATATGATAAGAACCCTCAGTTTGCCATAGTTTAATATCTTTTTCTTCAGAGATTTGTCCCTGACATGGATAATGGAGTCCTTCAGAATTACTATCATGGATAGCAGGGTTAAAAAGTGAAATAAGGTGTCTCTCTATACAGTGCAGGGAAATAAGTGAGTACAATTTCCCTTAATGAGAATGTTCCTTTTATGCCACAAAACCGATGCCTGCTGCCAAGTGAGACTCCAACACCATCACCATGGGAGAAAAATGATGGAACATCCTGTGGGCTACCAGTGGTCACTGTGGTGCTGGCTATGGGTCATTTGGCACAGAGGAATGGGATTGACAGTGCTGGTCATGGGTCACAGATGTTGAGCAGCCTTATTTTATGTCCTTTAGCTCAAACACCAATTTTTAGCTGGCCAGGTGTCTATGGATGGTTTGTTCCTTAAGTGTTTTTCTTTGCATGGTGCAACCACAGTTTGAACTTGATGATGGTCTGACAGGCTGTCAAGATCCCTCAGGAAGCCATCACTTCTCTCAAGCGAATCCCCTGCTCCAGTTGGTGTTTTCAGGGCTGTAACATGTTGAATTTACTCCCAACAAGCAGAAATTTGCAGTTCAGTTTTGTTCGTTTCCCGGGAAAATTTGTGGGCGCCTCAAATGTCTCTTTTCTCCAAGGATTGTTCATTTTGGGTGATGTGAATCCCCTGCAATGAGACAGTCACTGAGGGATGAGATTATCCCTTACTCAAAAGAATGTGGAGAAAGTTGTAGACCTTTCATTGAAGAAGGAACAGCAAAGCTCAACCTGTCCTGGACCATTAGCAAAGATGACAACGCAAAAATCTGCTGCCTTTACTGAATTTTCCCATCCCCAAATATCTTTCTGTTTGGTTTGGGGTATATTTTAGTTTATATATCTGTTCTCTCTCAGAAGTACTTGTGCAACTGCAGAAGTTGGCACCATATAATGATCTACAGTTGCCCCTTGTAAAAATATATTTTCAATTTGGCTCCTGAAACATGGATCAAGTGATCCTGCCAACACAAATATCCTTTGCTGTCAAACATTTTCATCCTCTGGAGAGTGGAACACCTGCACAGCCACTCAAAAAACAACAACAACAACAACAACAACAGAAAAAAAAAAAAAAAAAAACCAAACCAAAAATCAAGAAAACAAAAACCAAAACAAAAAATCCCCCACCAGAAAAAACCCCGCCAAAACCCCCCAAAAAACAAACCAACAAAAAAACCCCCAGCTTTGTAGTGATGCTGCCTTTTGTTTTCAATTTTTCACTTGAATTTCATTTAGCAATTACTTGAGACAACCATAAAATACTTTAAATCTTGGCATGTATTAACTTGTGTATTCAGGGACAAATTCCCAGTTGGTGATTTACACCTGCTGGATGAGTGGTCTTGGGCATTGCCTCATTAAAAGACTCTTGTCACCTCTTTCTAGACCACAGGGTTTGGGCTGTGGTCCTTTGATATAAGACAGGGTGGCAATGTGCCTCCTTCTGGCTTTGTGCTGAACCAGAGGCCCAGGTCAGTGATAGAAACAAGGAATGTTGAGAAATACTGTAAGAATTGCAAGTGATAGTTGTGAGTTCTCAATTTTTTTCAGAATTAAACTTTAGGGCAACCATATGTAAATTCCTGATTTGTGGGTTGTAACTTGTGCACTACTCAGCTGTCAGACTTGACGTGCTCTTCAATTTCTTCATGAAAGAAATATTAAAACAGATGAAAAGAAGGGATTATTAAATATGACAGATCAAAAGCCACTATGTTGAGAAAATATTGGTTTATTCTCCCAGAGAATTCCCTATTTTCCTGAAGTTTTATTTCTTGATATGATATGCATGGTACATATATCTACATATGTACTCAGAGACACAGTAATAATATATTATGTAATGCAATATTATAAATCATCTACTATGTTATATATATCTAACAGTATATATATGGTATATATCACAGAGTCATAGAATAATTGAATCACAGAAAAATAGAATGGTTTGGATTGAAAGGGACATGAAAAATCGTCTCATTTCAATCCTCCTCTATAGGCAGAGATATCACCAACTTGATCAGGTTGCTCAGGGACCAACCTGGAATTGAGCACCTCCAAAGTGGAGGTGCATCCACAGGATGGAGTATCCATGACTTCTCTGGACAACCTGTTCCAATGTCTCACTGCCTTCCTGCTCTTGGACTAGAGGGAACAGATCCAGAACTGTTGGTGAAACTGGAGCCAAGATCCGAATGAGCGCCAGAATCTGGGAGGGGTAGATTTTCCATAAGGATCTACACAGTGCTATTTTTCCCACAGCCATCTCTAAATCGGGCAGGATGAGGCAGGCTGGGGGGTTGGAGGACAATATCACAACTCATAAACCCTTAAATTACATGTGAGCAGGGCTGTACACACATAACCAAAACATGTCTTTACTAAGAGATCAGTGTGGGGTGGTGGCTGTCCCCTCAGTTTCCTTGAAAAGGGGACAGGAGCTGGATTTGGATGGTTCTTGTGGGTTCCTTCCAAATCAGGATATTCTATGATTCTGTGATTCCATGAAAATGCCTGTCTTGCAAGTTTATTTTGCCATCAGGAAAGACAGAATAGCACTTTGCTATAGTATCATGTAAACATTTAAGGCTAAGTTCTCAATTAATGAATATTTCATTTTCTTCCATGCCTGAAAGTTCTCGGTGGCAAAATGGATTTAAGTGATTTCCAGCTTTCCCCACTCCCAATCATTTCTTCCTGTCCAGGACTGTATTTTTCACACTTATTACTTATGTCAATGCAGCTATAAAACAAGTCAATGAAATAAGCTGGCTCTGAAAATCAGAGATTGCTGCATTTTTAGGGAATATGTGGGTGGGTATTTTGCTTGTTTTTCTTTTCTTGCAGATGTTTAGTTAATTCAGTTTGCGACATGGCTGCATGAAGAAATGGGAATCTGCTGCCTGCTGTCTGAAGAGACAAGAAATTCTGCCCTGTGAGGGTGTGAGGAGAAACTGTGGCTGTCCCATTCCTGAAAGTGTCCAAGGTCAGACTGGATGGAGCTTGGAGTAACCTGGAATAGTGGAAGGTGTCCCTTCCCATGGCAGGGTGTTGGGACAAGATAGTTTTTAAGGTCCCTCCCAACCCAAACCACTCTGTGATTCTAGGATTCTCTGTAGAGACATGGGTGGGATTTTTAAAGACATTGTTCACATCTCCTTCCTGCTCTTTGCTTCTCCTTTTGAACCACAGTCACAATTCAGTCCCTTCAGCATGAAGTCTACCCCAATAACCTTGGCCTTTCAAATTCAGCAGTGATGACCTGCTCCTCTTGGAATCAGGTGCTGTAGGCTTAATGTCTTCACTAATTTTAATCAAGTTTTGCTTGATTTTATTATCTCTATCTGATTTCTCATCTCTTGTTACAACAGCATAAAAATACTCCTCAGCTCTTATTCAAGCTGTGCTGTGGCATTACTGGCTGCCCAAAAACATTCTGCTGGAAGCAGCTACATTCTGCAGAACTAATAGAGAGAAATCAACATTACACCCAATCTGTTGATGTTAGAAAATAACATAAAAATTATTAAGTGACACTTTTAGATCTTGGCCTTCAGCATCCTGCTCCTGAAGCTGACCAGCACCAGTGGGTTGGGCAGGAATTTAAGGAGAAATGAGTCCTTAGAAAATGCTGTTTGTCCATACAACCTCCCAGTCTCCAATGGCTTGTAGCTCTCAGATTTCCTGAGGACAGGCCTCCCATGGATCCTGGTGGATTTATTTTTCATATGATAAAATCACTGAAAGCAATCATAGAATCACTGAAGTTGGAAAAGACCTCCAAGTTCACCAAGTCCAACTTTCTTACTAATTTCTCCTTTTGCCTGAGGTTGGTGTATAAAGATGGTAAATAGGACATTCAACTTCACAGCAGAAGCTTTCATATGATGGAAGGCGACTGAAATAAAATTGAAGTTTAAATTTTTTCTTGAGTTTTCCTCTATCATCACTAGTTATTTCCTTGCTTAGGGAACAGCAAATTCCCTTTCCAAGACAGGCTTTAACTGCCACAAAAGCATCATCCTGACTGTTCTGAGTGTTGATGCTAACCTAGAGCAGAGGCAGTGGCTTTCAGGGGAAAGCAAGAGGGAAGGTTAGCCTTTTATGCTCATTAAACCTCCCCCAGACTGCTGGGTCTGACATGAAATCCCATTAAGAGGCACCCTTGCACACACAGCAAACCAGGAAATCAGCATCCCTGCCCCTCCTGCAGCGAGGTGTCCTTGAGGAAGGCCGTGGCAGACACTCCTTTAAAGCTGTGATGTTTTGTGCTTCAGCAGCCCAGGAAAGCTGCAACCTCTCTGCTCTTCCCAGCAGCTCCCAGTGGTGAGGAGCATTTTGTTGTCCCCATGAATAAACACTGAGGATGGATCCCTGTTAAACAGCAAAGGCTGTCTCAAGTACAGGAGATCAACTTCTTTGGCTCATGACTGGGTACAGACTGATAAGCATGAAAAGTAAGAAAAATATTCTAATTTGCAATAGATTTCTCCTTCCCTTTACCCTGTGGCTTAGAGATATATTTAAAAACAATAGATTTTTGTTGTTGTTGTTGTCTTTAATTACACTGGTTCCTGAGGGCTGCTGTTTTACTGAAAATAAACCCACTTTGACAGTGGAAGCTTAAGAGACTGGTGGAACAGATTGCAAACCATTTCCATGCCTGGTTTAACTGCTTGACTGCCAGCCTGTGGAACTAATTTTCAGGAGAAGTACTTGTACAACTCTCTCTAGTTTCCCCTTGCTATTGGGCTACAATGACATCAAAGGAAATGCCTTGATTATTGCTCTGCACAAACACAGATGAGACCCAGGGAGAGGGTAGGTGACTGCAGAGAAGATGGTTTTGGCACTCCTCAAGGGGAAAAAGCGTGAAAAGATAGGAATTCAAACAAAATATTACTAATAAAACACCAAACTAAAATACATCTTAATTATTGCTCACACTTCCCACTGACTGAAGGAGGTGATAGAAGAAAAATGTCAGTTACAAAAGACTAAGTTTCCTACAAATCTCTTGAATTAAGGTTCATTACACTGAACTTTGGCCAGGTAAAAGATAGATGGTCTGACTTAAACCTTAATTTAGTCCTCAGCAGCAGGCCACTGAAGGCTGAGAAGTTTCTAATGGTGAAAATTACGTGTTTACTGCTGTCTCTCCACTCCAGAAGTGACCATCTCTCCCCACTGGTATCTGTGGGAGTTTCAGCTGCCCTAACACTTTTGTGAACTGGTTTTGTTCTGCTAATGTGAAGGGAGCTGAAACTTTCCAAAAGGTTCTATGCTGATTTTTTGCAGCTGGGTAGGGAGAGTGACTCTGGCAGCAATAGCCAAGCCTGCACCTGGAGAAGCACCAAGCTTCATCTTCACTGTTGTGCTGTAGAAATTTTGTCTGACTGTTGATTTCAGAGTGAAAGACGAGAAACAGGTCAACAGGTGGTGAAGCAGTGATTCTGGCTGGGGTGGATATGTAAAAAAATTTTGTATTTGCTTTATTGTCATAAATGCAGGGCTGATTGGTTTAAGAGTATGTAAAACTTTCTCTAAATTCCTCCACGTTCTGTTTACCACAGAATTTTTGTTTTTAAAAAGTTTATGTGGATGTATAGGTGTGGCTTAGATATGAACATAGGCCACACTCCTGAAAACCTTACACAGTATTACAGCAAGCTGATGAAGACAACAATGAAATGCTTTCTGTGAAACTATTCTTTGGGGAGAAAAAGTTACTGATGGGTTTGTAATTTTCTGCTCTCACAGTCCTTGTCTTCAACTCTTCATTTTCTTCTTTTGTCCTCTCAAGGACAGCAAAGTTGAAGTGAGAGGAGGTAAGAAAATCTAAGTGCTGTGCTGTGTGGATGGGGTGATGTTAATCCAGATTTAGTTTGGTTTTTGAATAAAAGATACTGTTCTCACTCTATTCCACTTTCTTCAGCACCTCAACACTCTTTGGACCTTTGTCAAGGGTGGCAGAATGCTGGTCTCTGAGCAGACATCACTGAAACATGATACAATGGTGTTATTTTTCTCCCTGGTAGGGAGAAAAATAAATTTTGAACCCCACAGTTTCTTAAGTCCTTTATCCACTTGTTTCAAACTCTCCCAAATGCAAAGTGTGAGCACATGAAGCAAAAAGAACAATAATTTCTAGTGTAAAATTGCTCAGAAACATGAGTGAAAATGAACAGAGCAATGCACAAGTGTGCGAACAAAGTAGGTGTCAAGGGAAATTTCTGCCTTCCGATACCAGCCCAAAACCCCATTCATTAGTTGTAAACACTCTCCAGCTCCAATAACTCTCTATCTGTATTTATTTGTTTTCATTCTTCCTTATGCCCAGAACTAGGAAAATGTAGCATGTTCTTTTGCTGGGGTTTTCCCAGTGCAAAGGTGCTTTCTGGGTTTTTTTATTTTTTATTTTCTTTACTTAGACACTTACTTTTCCTTCAGTAACTTCCTTAGTATTCACCCCTTTTTTCAGGATTATAACAGGGCCTTAATAAAACTGCATCATGAGAAGATGCCACCGGATGTGATATACACAACTATCTTTGAACCATGGATTTAAGCTGAAAAAGGATAGATTTAAATCGGAGTTTAGGAAAAACCTCTTCCTTGTTGGGGTGGTGAGGCCCCAGCACAGATTGCACAGAGAAGCTGTGGCTGCCCCATCCCTGGAAGTGTCCAAGGTCAGGTCTGATGGGGTTGTGAGCACCCTGGTCTGATGGAAGCTGTCCCTGCCCATGGCTGGGGGTTGGAACAGGATGATCTTTAAGGTTCTTCCCAACACAAACCATTCTATGATTCTGATTCATCAACAATTTCCAGAGACTGAACATATCAAAAAAGCAGTGCTGATGTCAGGGCTGGCTTAAAAGCATGGGAAATGTTTTCAAGCCTGTTCTATAACAAAACTTTTATTTAAAAAAAAAAAAAAATCTATATCTAGATATAGATATCTATACAGGTACATAGGGGTGTGGTTTAGATATGAATCAGTTCAGTCTGAATATTTAAATAGGGCTCCTAACTGCTAAATAAATGAGGTTTTAAAAGGACTGTCTGGATTCTATGAGTTGAACAGTGAACTTTCATATATCCTCAGGAAAATCTGGAACTTCACAAGGAATATAAATGATTGTCAGTGTCTACATTTTGTTTCATCCTTGACTGCAGGATTCAGGTGAGCTGCTGCAATTCTCTTAGCTTGCACACACAAAGCTTCAGAGGGCTACTCCCTCAACTTCTTACTTTTAAAACTTGCAAGAAATTATAAATGAAGATGACAATATCTCTTCCTCAAAGGATTATATATTTCTCGTTAAATTTTAACTTCATTTAAAATCCATCCTTGATCCTCTTAAAGTATTTGCGTAAGTGAATGAGGGCTGTAAAACACGACTGAAGCTTTCCTCCTTGGGGAAGCAGCTTGACCAATTTACATATTTATTAAATATTTTATATTTTACCAGATTGTATGCACTTCGAAATGTCACATCTTATTTTTGGTCTGAGCACTGCATAACCATAATGGCTATTTCCAGTCCCAGAGGAGGAAAAAAAAAAAAATCTTCATCTCTTAATTTGACCACTTCTTAAGGATTTAAGTTTTTTATTTCTATGTTTTACTGTGTTCTGCAAAATTTTAACTTTTAGTGTTATGAAGTTTTACTAGTTCTGTGCAAATTAATTTCCTGGGAGGCTACATGACCAACGTCTCATTTTTCCTCTGGAATGAAATTCAGCTTTCTAAGCATCCAAACTGAACTACTGAACATGCTTGATAGTTATTTTAGCTTTAAAAAACAAACAAACAAACACAAGGCTGTTGCAAACTAGAAATGTATATGAAGAAGTGCTTTCCTTTGTGGTACAAGGATCTATGAAAGCAGAGTTGATATTTCCAGTGTAATTCCTCCCCTCCCTTACCCTCACAGTTCAACTGCCAGCATCTGGAGCAGAGACTTTTTCCTTTGATAATGATGTACAAGATCAGGGCATGCATGAGATATCATTGGTGAGGTTTCCTGTGAGCAGTTTGGAGTCTGGAGACTGAATGCATCAAGGCTCCAACAGGATGCACATGGTGGGGGCACAGGCTCAGTTTTGGTGCTGGATTCCTGAGTGTTGTGGAACAAACCCCTTTCCTCTGCATGTGCCCACTTCTGATGGATCTAGCCTCATTCATGGGGTGCCTTGAGGTGCAGCCACTGAGAAATGAGTTTGGAAAAAAAAAAAAAAATAGAAACCACAGAGAATGTCTGTTACTCTCTTTTCTGGCCACCTCTAAAATGCATGACTTCCGTGAACCTGAACCATAGAATCACAGAACCAGAGTCATACAAAAACAGAATCACAGAATCACAGTCATAGAAACAGAATAGTTTGAGCTGGAAGAGACTTTCCAGATCAGCTTGTTCAAGTCCCTGTCACAGGCAGGGAACCTTCCACTATCCCAGGTTGCTCTAAGCCTTGTCCAACCTGGCCATGAACACTTCCAGGGATGAGGCAGCCACAGTTTCTCTGAGCAACCTGTGCTAGGGCCTCAGTACCCTAAAAGGGAAGAATTTCTTCCTGATAACTAATTTAAAATTTACTTTTGTTCATTTTAAAGCCATTACCCCTTGTCCTTTCAGGCTGTGCCCTTGTTTAAAGTCCCTTTCCAATTCTCTTGTAGATCTTCAGGCACTGGAAGGGTCTCTAAGGTCTCCCTGGAGCCTTCTCTAGATTGAACATCCCAAACTTTCCCAACCTGTTTCCATAGCAGAAGAGCACCACTCCTTGGATAAACCTCATGTGTCTTCTCTGGACTCATTCCAACACATCCCCACGTTTCCTGTGTTGGAGGTCCCAGAATTGGATGGAGTGTATTATTTTTTTAGAACACATTCTTTAGGGAAAAGGAAAGAAAAACCAAAATCACAACCCACCAATAAAGAGATTTGTAGATGAAAATATCTAACAAGAGAGAACTTGCCACAGTGTCCAAGTGATAAATTACTGTAATATCATATTGCCCTTGCCTACATTTTCAGGCAATGCTTTTTTATTTTTTTTTTTAATTTTTAAAAAATTTTTTTTCCTCATCCTTTATGTAGAAGTCAGCATTACTATCATAGCTTTTGCCCCCATTTGCATTTTTGCATTTTTGCATTTTGTTATGCCATTTCTTTTTTTTCTTGATAAAATAAAGAGACCAAGTTGCTCTTTGAAGGAAAAGCCATGCAAGGGTTAGACCCCATAACTGTTCTTTTAGCCTGGGTGAGGTAGGGACAACTCTTTTTCAGAGTCATATCTTCCCTGGGGAGAGTCCACATTATTCGCTCTTTCCTCTTCATAGGTCCTCTGACAGCCTTATCAGTAAGAATTTCTTCCAGGTCACTGCACAATAAGCACAAAATACAGTCTTAGAAACTCTACTAGAAGCAGACTGTGCTGAAAATAGTCCTACATTCTAATTGCTGGATAGGAATTATCTGCTGACCAACAATTGCTCCATCTGATCTGTGCCATGTTGATTTCTTAATAAATATTAAATATCTTATAGGAATTAGATGTGGATGTGAAAATCTCCTGTGGGTTGAGATCAGTGTCCATTCAGCCCAGGAGTGTGTCTTAGCAGAGGCAGATGTTATTTCAGCACGTAGTGGAGATTAAGCTCTATTATTTTTCTCGCGTTATAACCTCACATTAAATTGATGGGATTTCTTTTCCACAGATTTATAACCTTGTTATTGCTTGTCTTAAACTGCAGATGCTGCATAACTTTGACTGGAGCTGACATGCATCTTTTAATGCCAGAGTTAGTCAGGTGTGCATACACACCCATTGCTTCTTCCAGCAATAAAGGTAAATTATGTCCTAACTGGGCAAAACTGGACACTCTTACAACATCAGAGCAGGTAAAATGAAAGAGAATTTCAGCTGTTCCTTTCTGCCACCCCTTAATTTCCTTCAAGCTGATATGATGTGTTGATCTCAGGGGATGGCAAAGGACAGGATGAAAATATACTTCCCTTTTGAGGACATGAAATAATGAAGCAATTTTTGTAATGAGGAACCATGGTATTTTAAGGGCCTTGTGAGTAGTTAGGAATGCTGTTTTCTAAATGCCATCTCTCTTTCCAAGTTTAAGAGAAGCACAGTCACAAGGGGATATTGGCAAAGATCACCTCCTGGGCAGCACCTGGGTAGAAAGGCTGAGAGGAAAACTGCTGCCTTGCTGTTTGGAAGAGAGACTACTGCTGCTGCAAGGTTAAATTAACTTGCAATTGTGCTCTGCACCCTCCAAATACATCAAAAAGTTCTGTGGAGATTTATTGTTTTGGTTTGGGTTTTGTTGGTGTTGTTGTTGTTTAGGTTTTCTTGTTTGTGTGCATTTGGTGGTTTGTTTTTTCCTGTGGCAGTTCCAAAAGCATTTCTTCTTTTCCAATGAATCTGTCCTTTGCTGACACTGGGTTTAGTAATCCTTCCCATATAATCAAAGGATCATTAAATCATGGAATGGTTTGGGTTGGAAGGGACTCTAAAGTCCATTGAGTTCCAACCCCACACCATGGGCAGGGATGACCAGGTTGCCGAGGGCCTCATTTGACACAATCCTTCATTGCTGTAGTGCGTACAAAATCATGGGCAGGATGCAGATAAATGGAATTTATGAATCTATGGCATCCCCTCTTTGACAGAGGGAACAGCCTCAGTCTGTGAGCTCAGGACCAGCACCACAGCACTGCTGCAGTTAATGGAATTTTCTCTGTCTTTTCCGAGAGCTTTTCCCTTTGCATTTAATGTAAATAAAGGAGGTGTAAAGATAGATTTTCTTTAATTGCTGAGCATGCAGAAAGTAGTGTCTCTCAATGGACACCATTCACCTTGTCACTGCCTATAACATCTGAGTTATGATCCTTCCTTGTGTCGTTATTGATACCTGACACTGAGAAAAAGGTGGGAATTTGGTTGTGATGGATTTTTTTTTTAATGGTTCCCATACAGGATTCTCTGGGCCTCTTTCTCAGAAGATCATCAAAAGCTGTGGCCCTACCACCTCTTGTGTGGTGAGCTTTACTGATCTGTCTGAAAATCAGCATTTATTGAGTCACATTTGGATATTTGAGACATCTCCTCAAGGCTGGCAGGTGGAACAGGGGATGCAAGAGAGAAAAATCCTTCTGGAGCACCAGTAGGAAGAGAATCAGGAAAGCTGGAGAGTAGATAGGTAGATAGTACATAAAGCATAGAATTATAGAGATTGGAAAACACCTCCAAAATCATGGAGTCCAACCATTAACCCAACACTGTCAGGTGAACCGCTAAATCATTTCTCAAGGCACCCCACTTTTTTTAAAAAGTTTCCATGTTAGTGATTCCTTCTCTTGCCTGGACAGCCTGTTCCAATGCCTGACCACCCTTCCAGTGAAGAAATTTTTCCTAATATCCATTCAAAACCTTCCCTGGTTCAAATAGAGCCTGTTTCCTCTAATCCTATCTTATGTTACCTGGGAGAAAAGAATGAAAGGACTGACTCCCCACCTGTCTATTACCTCCTTTCAGGTAATTGTAATATTGGGGTTGCAGATATACACAGAAGGGATGAAAGTCAGTACAGGAGTAATATTGTATCAATCAGTAAACCTGTGATGAGCTTATTTTCAAAAGGACGATGTTAGAAATTTATTGTTTCTACCAGCTGCTTCTTTCATATAACTAAAAGGTATTGTGAATGTGACCTGGAGCTTAGTCTTAGTACCCAAAACTCAGCACCATCATTTGCTAATGGACCCAAAGTGCTGCCTTTACTGGAAGTAACATAAAACTTTGCAACCTCAGGAATGATAAAGTGATCAGAGCAAATACTTAGAGTTGTTGTTGTGATTCATGGCTCCCTCTTCATTTACAGCAGCAGAAAACTAACTCAGGTTTTATATTTTACACAGCTGGCATTGAAACTGTTCTGACTAGCAGTGACCACAGGTTTTAAAAGCAGAAAAAAAGGCCACAGAGGTACAATACATCAATACTAAATTAAATCATAATCCTGAGTTAGGAGAACATTTATATACTTGGGCAACAACTAACATGCTGAAATGCCTGAAGGTGTGCAGCTACTGAAGAAAGAGCTGAATTAGGGCCTACTAAATTAATCCAAAAGCTCTAAAAGTATGATTAGCATTAGCTAGGTAAACGATCTTCTCTACTCTCAGAAGCTTTATTTGACTTGGATTTCTCCTGCAGACAGCAGATTCCTCAGATTCTTTTCCTGAGTGAGAGTTTAATTAAACTTTGTTATGTTTTCCAGTAGAACAATGGCACATTTCCACCTGATGGTGGAAGACACAAACTCCCCTAAGGTTCCCCACGTATTTCTGGATAAATAATACAAAGAGACCTTGTATTTCCTCTGGCCCTAGAGAGCACATGAATCAAGTGTCAGTATATGACTTGATATTTCTTCTCAGCCAGCAGAAACGGAGTCAAAGCTTTGATAAAGAGATCATTGTCTTCTTTGTGAGGCTGCTTCAAACACTACTACCATGAAGTCAGAGGACATAAACCCCATGACCTATTTATCCAGCCTCATCACTGCCTTGATGAATAAAAGAAACCCATGAATATTAGAGGGGAAGGTGTTCTTGCCTAAATAGCAGATATCAGGTTCTATTGTGCTGTCTTGTGGTGTCCCCAGGCTAAGTCAGACTTTCTTCACAAGCAACTCCTTGCCATATAAACCCTTTTGCCTGCTTCATTTTCCCTTTCTTTCAGGCAATGGAGTAGAGATCAACAAAATGAGATTTTGAACTTGATCCTATTACAGAGAGATTTGGGACAACTGTTTCTTCTAGGACTCTCTTTAAAGTAACAATAATGTTCTTGAAAAATACAGTGCCCTGGTAGCTGTTTTAACCCAGAATGTTTTAAGGTACCAGTGTCAAATATTCCTGTGTACCTGTGTCTTTTCTTTTATCTATGTTAAATCAAAAAATTTGCATCCCAGTTTCATTGCAAGCAGTGCTTTTTGTGCCTGGAAAGGCCATGATGTGGAGGTGTTAATACCCAGAAAATGTGCATGCAGGGCTTTTTACGTGCATGTTCAGAAAATTGTCCCCAGATATTCTCAGAGTGATTAATCTGCCTGCTCTTCTCAGTTTCTTTAGTAAATGTTCTGTGACACACTCAATTAAATCTGGTGATAAAACACCCTCCACTGGGATGTCTGACGTGTTTGAAGTTAACCCCACATTGGAGGATTTCTTCAGCTCATGGATCTGTTACAAATCCATGGTGCTGAGAGTTTTTCTGTGATAGATGCAGGAGCTCAGAATTTCTTTTCATGTGCTCCTGGAATTTAGAGATGTACAAAAAACACCCCTGAAAATGAAACAGAAACACCCCAAAGCAAAACACCTTCACACTAACATCACTAGGCAATATATTTTAATGTTCAGTCTAGTCCGGGATTGTTTCTGCCAGAATATCCTCTGGTACTGTGTCCAGATCAGTGTTAAATGCTTTAAGTGGTGATGTGTTCACTGCCTCTATGGGACCATCATCATTCAGGCTGATAGATCAGTCTAATCGTGTCTAATGCCTGTCAGCATAAGCCTTGCTCTCACAGTTTAGTTTCTAAACCTTATCTCTGCTGGAAAAAAAAGAAAAAAAAAGAAAAAAAAAGTACTTATCCTTTTGCCTTGCTAGTGGTTGATAGAAAATTAATTAGAGTGAGGAAAAACCCTTTTTCCCCAGAAAGTTCAACCAGAAGTGGTTTTGACTGAGAACTCAGTCTGCAGAGTACTTTCAACACTCTCCTCACAGGCAGAAGTGCTGAAGTTTCTGATGCATGTTTTTGAAGGAAAGCTTCCCTTTCAATATTAAAATGTGCATGAAATTGGACGTAGCATCTCGAGTCCCCCAGGAAAGCAGGACTCTGCAGAATCAGTCTTCACAGACCAGCATGGCTAAGGCTCAGGTTATTTCATCTGCCTCTTCCAGCTGCTGAATTACATTTTTAAACTGTACCTTCAGCTCTAACCAGTTGGGTTGTGAGCTTCATGCTGACACTGAAAGTAGGTGAATGAGGAACTCAGCATGACCCGGCCATGTGCACTTGCAGCCCAGAAAGCCAAATGTGTCCTGGGCTGCACCCAAAGCAGGGTGGGCAGCAGGTGAGGGGGGGATTCTGCTCCTCTGCTCTGCTCTGGTAAAGCCTCAGCCAGCTCTGGGGTCCCCAACACAGGAAGGATGTGGAATTGTTTGGGCAGGTCCAGAGAAGGACCATAAAGATTCTCAGAAGGGTAGAGCACCTCTCTGGAGACTGAGACAGCTGTGGGTGCTCAGCCACTCATGAGTTGGTCAGGCATGAAGGTTGAATCCATTTAAAATAAATTATATGAACTTTTCATAGACTTGGAGCTTGCCCAAGTCACTCCCAGTACCTGGAGTTATATCCCAACAAGGATACAGCAACAAGGTAATTTTATTCTTGCCTATTTTAAAAGGTCTAAAATTGTTGTGTCCCACATAGGGTTTTGCATTAGATACTTTCACCATGAATGTTTTCACAGAGCAGACCAGAGTATCTCCCTCTTAGGCACTACAACAACCTAGATACAACATCACCTTCCCCTTTTGGGGACCATGTACACACTGACTGGAGATATTCCAGAACTGTCTGGACACAATCCTGTGCCCTGGGATCACCCTGCTTGAGTAGAGAGGTGGGACCAGATAATTCCACTGTGGTCCCTTTCAGATTGGACCATTCTGTGATTCTGCAGTTGGGAATAGCTCTATTAAACTGAACCAATGCAAGTTCTCCTGGAAAACAGGCAAAATTCCCATGAATTAGGGGAGTGTAAGAAGTCCTCACCACATGGAGATGCCACCCCAGGGTATATTCAGAGATGGTGTGCAGCAGCCCTAGGTTGCCTCTCACCCAACAGCTTTCAGCTGCTCTCATTATTTGCACCAAGGGGAAATGAGCTGCATCCCCTCCATTTTCTCCTGAGGAAGTCTTGATCACCTGTGGGAACAGGATATTTCTGTTAAAGAAAAGAAAATTACTTTAAAAAAAAAATGTTGTGACGGAGGCATGAAAATGGCAGCTAAAGACCTTCTCCTTGAAGTGAACCTCCATAGCTGATGTCACTGAGGAAACGCCACTGATACCTGCTCTGATTTTAGAGGTAGGGATTATTACCTTACATCACTGTCACTCTACCCTAGTCTGGACTCCGCTGAGACTAGAAAGGACTGCTGGGGATTTTTTTCCCCATTCTGAGATTTAAAGACTTCTTTTTTAGCTCTTTGTCACTTTTCCAGACAGAAGGAATATTAAAGTAATTATAACATAAAGCTCTGAGAAAAATATTTAGGTCAGCTCCTGGTAAGCACATGACAATAGGCTTGTTCCCTAGTGGGTGGTGTTTGAAGCAGGTTTTCAGTAGATTTTGTGTCAAATGTGAAACTGGACAAATTTAGTACCATGAATAATTTCTCTGCTAGTTTGGGAGGAGAATGCAGATTGGTGTGTGGATCAATTACCCAGATGCAAGGGATGGCTTTCACTGGTGATCCAGAGAGAGCCAGGGCACCAACACTGATATTTAGAAGTTCAGGATGGAAAGGAAGGACAAAAGAAGATGCCCTTTTCTATGTGCTGTGGGTGGAGTGGGAGATTCAGAAAAGTTTATTAAAGAAGTCCCAGTGCTGAGAAATGAAGTGTAGAGTATTTCCTGACTATCTAAACTTCTTCCCAGAGAGAGGACTCTGGGGGCAGCTGGATCTAATCTTGGCCTCAGACTGTCAACAGTTTAAGTTTAAGTTTTGAAACTTTGACCTGCTGTTTTTAATGATGGCAGATCAGATACATTCGTATAAAAAATTATCATGATAAATATGTAAACAAAAAGATCTCAATCAGAGTTATGTACCACACAATATGAAAGCTAAAACTACTAGTATAATATAATGCACTATATTAAAAATATTATATTCAAGCAACTATATTAAAGCTAGCCAAAAAAAAAACCAAAACCACCCCCCCAAAAAATAAAAAAAAACAAAACAAAAAAAACCAAACCAAAAAGAAACCAACAACAAAAGAACTCAAAGAAACCACCAAAAACCATAGAGTTTGATTTAACTCACCATATTAACACTTGTGGGCAGATCTCTTTCTTTTCACTTTAAGAATTATCCTGGGTAGGTGTCCTCAAAATCCAAGGGAAGTATCTCCACACACTCAAAGGAGGACTACATTAAAAAAACTTAACAGGATGAAAGAGGACCAGACTTCAGTAGTCTAAAGGGGTTGACTGCCAGTCATGTGCCTCCAGGTCAGTTTAGCAGCTCATATGCCCAATCTCTGCCTTTTGATCAGGGTGTTCATTCAGGGTTAATCGCCAGAATTTTAGCATGATCAACACCAAACCCAGCTCATGGGGCCCCTTCTCAACCCACACTGACCAATCTGCAAATAGGAATTGCCTGAGTTGCTTGACCACATTCCAGAGCATGCACATCCAAGGATCCTGACACACCTGAGAGGGGCCAAGAGCTGGACTTGATGGTCCCTGTGGCTCCTGCCAACTCAGGATATTCTGGGATCCTGCAGCTCTCTGCACGACTGTCTCATTTTGACATATGTTTATTTATCTCTTGGTTCCTATGCAGACAGAGCTTGATGAGAAGGTTTAGTTCAAGTATATATTCTTACATTAAAAAAAGTGCTTTTGTTGAAACAACACAATTTTGAACTGTAAAAACAGAGCAAACCAAAACACTGTTTATTTTTATAAGGGTTGTTTCATTTTGCTAAATGATTTTAATAATTGTAATTTTGTCTCAAAATTATGTTTAACATAATTTATTTTTCTGGACTAGCTGTAATATTCAGCTTTGCAAATTAAAATGTTTGAAGGTTGAAACAGTTTGGATGGGCAATTTAAAATATGGACAAATTTTGAAATTCTTTGACAAATGAAAACTACTTTCTGAGAAATTAAAATTTCCCAGAGGACAAAAATCCTATTTCCCAGGCACCTCTGGAAGAAAACTCATGTGTAAATGACATATTTTTCTGCATTGTAATAAAATATCGTCTCAAGAAAGTGCTATTTATCACCAAGCCTACAAACCATGATCCTTTGAAAAGCATAAATAGCATCAAACATAATGTCTCCTATTTCCTTAAAAGTGGACAGTTTAGGTCCAAATGCTTTGTGCTTCTCTTTTTAAAGAAAATTCCTTCTCTGATGTGAATTGAATGATAATTTCCCTGTATTTGGTTTAACTGTGTGGGCTGATCATCCAAACATAGAATGGTTTGGTTGGGAAGGGACCTTCAGGATCATCTAGTTACAATTTCCCTGGAATGAGACACCGTCCTCTAGACCAGGTTGCTAATACAAATTAATTTCACAAAAATGGCCTTAACTTAGGTCAGATCATGGACCTAGGGTTTGTCCAGTCTTGCAACTGTTCTCTGGCATAAGCCAGTAGTAGCAGCTCCAGTAGACTGTTGAACTAGAGATCTTAGAATCACAGCGTGGTTTGGGCTGGGAGATCATTCAGTTCCAGCCCCCCTTCCAAAGGCAGGGGCATCTTCCACTATCCCAGGTTGCTCCAAGCCCCATCCAACCTGGTCTTGGACACTTCCAGGGATGGAACAGTCCCTGCTTCTCTGGGCAACCTGAGTCAGGGCTGCAGCACCTTCACAAAGCAAAATTTCATCCTAATCCCTAATTTAAATCTTTTCTCTGTCAGTTTGAAGCCATCCTCCCTTGTTCTGCCATTCCAGGACCTTGTAAATAATGTCTCTCCACCTTTCCTGCCAGCTCCTTCTAGTACTGGATGATGGCACTTTGGTCTCCCCAAAGCTTTTCTTCTCCACTATGAAAAATCCAAATTTTCTTACCCTTTCCCCATAGCAGAGCTGATCCATTCCTCTGATCAACAAAGTGGCTTCCTCTTGCAGCAGCCCTCTTGGTAGGGGTAGAAAAGAGTTGATATGCTGCTCTCATTTAGTAACATGTAAAGGGGTACTGGTGTGTTTTTCCTCTAGCTCAGCCACCTTGACTCCAAAAGGAGTAAGCTTCTACTGCAGGGTTCAACTGCAGGCTGTACCCGCTGGGTATTTCCCACAGCTCCATGACTGTACTAGTCTGCAGGCTCACAGTGAGACATCCAGTGCACCGTGGTTCTTCCCCACAGTGAGAGTCAGCGTGCAGCAACTAAGTTGAAATCTACTTCTCTGATTCTAAGTCTCTGCTTAGAATCAGAGAAAGTTTCTTCACTGACTGATTTGGGTTCTTTATGTTATTCCAGGAACCAAGCTCAGGAGCCACACTGCACTGGGCACTAATGGTGGAAACATCTGTGGCACATCTTGGCTCCCAGCATCAGGCTGTGACTCCATCAGACCCAGGCTGACCTCACATCAGGTCTTTTACAACAGCTACTCTCTTCCTTGTTTCTTCTTCTGTCACTGTCTCTTGTTTGTGTTGTGGCTTCTTCTGTCCAACTGCCTCTGCCTGTCCTTCTACAGCCCTTGCCCTTCTCTCTCAGGGCTCCTTTACCTCTTTCAGGCCCTACTCACCTCTGCTGTTGGGTAGCAGGAGGTCTGTGGCTCTTGGCTTACCACAGACTTTCCAGGAGCGAGAACTAGGCTGGGTAAAACCACACAGAGGGTCACAGAGCCACATTGCTGCTCACAGCATCCTCTGCAGCCCCATCTATTTGTGGTGTGCTGTGGTTGCAGTACTGTTATTTCTTTTATCTGAAAACAATATCAGGTCAAAAACACATGCTTTCTTCATAAAACAAAAGTCCTATCTTCTCCAGGTCTTCTCCCTCTAACTTTCCAGAATCATCTCTTCTCCAGGTCTTCTTCCTCTCACTGTCCAGGACCATCTCTTCTCCAGGTCTTCTTTCTACATCAGCTTCTACTAACTGCCCAAGCCACCCCTTTTATCCCACTTATTTTGATTAGTCACAGCTATGACCCATTAAAGGCAAGACTGTTCTTTCTGGTAATTAGTACAGCTGTGACTTCTCAGGGGCTAAGTCACTTGTAATCTCTTCTACCCCCACAGCCTCCTCTGTACTTGCTTCAATAGGTCCATGTTCTTCCTGTACTGGGCACCCAAGTGCTGGATGATGAAAGCTTTTTAACCTTCTAGGAACAACAAGTGACTTGCACTAAAGTTAAACTAAGAGAAATTAGAGAGAACAGCAAGGAATGCTGTATCTTCATTCCTTCTCCAAGCTCCAGTTACTTTATTTCACTTTTTTACACTCTTTTGGGGTGAAACACTTAGTGGAGAACATTTTCTTACCTTTATTGGTGCAACCCCACCATTTAAAACTTCACTTCAGAAGGCGCCTAAACACCTACTGAAGTCCCAGTTGTGTGCTCAGAGTGGAGCTCCTGTTCAGAGAAGGTTTCTCTAAGTGCTGCTCAAAATAGAGGGAGGGTTCATTACGAGCTCTGAGCTAAATACAAAGTCAAAGAAGGGGTAATAATAAGAAAATAAATGCAGAGACAATGTTTGTAGAGAAACAAATAACAACTAAACTGCCCATGAATAAATTTAGTCAGGCAATTAGAAGAACATTCCTAATTATTAACACACTCATGTTCCAGAACTTGATTTTCAGTGGGAACAATGAGGTAAAAAGGAGCCAAAATGGGGCTTCATGAGGCTTGATTAATATCTACCAGAAGTAGTCTGATACAGGCTTGCACTAAGAGAATTAGATTCTGCTACCCTGAGGGTCTCTGGAAAGTGCCTGAAACTTCACACTAAAGCAACTCTTTAGTTGCAAATCGAGGTGGTGCAATGTGGAACCTCAGTATTGGATGTGTGTCAGGTGAATCAAATTTCAGTGGAGCTCTAAGTGCTGACAAGTCATACAAGTTTACAACAGCTGAGGGTCCGATTCTACATCTTGAGAGGTTACAGATCCAGTAACAAATGCATTGAAGAAGAGATACGTGGAAGATATTTTGAATCTTTATTGATCTGAAGTGTTTCTAAATTCATTGGCCAGTAGAAACAGCTCTTTATTGATAAACACAAAAGAAACCAAAGGTGGTTTCTTGCTCAACTTCACTTTCTTAGCTCTATATGAGAAAACTTTGAATCCCATAATTTATCTCCCAGGCTGCCTGTCTCTGATGTAAATGATTTTTTTTTTGGTCAATGACTTCTTTCCCCAGGTTTGGGACAGTAAGGGAGACAAAAGTCTCATTTGGTTTCATTTGTCATATGTCTTTAAGAATTGAATAAGGATTTTTCAAAGCATAAAGATAAAGCACTGGGGTTGGAGGTTTGCCTAATGACCTGTCAAAAATCAGCCCACTTCTCTTTCCTCATGCAGGGAAAATAATACAAGGATGGTTGCATGATTTCCATTAACAGTAGTGTTTACAAAGCTATGAAAGTATGGGCAGATTGAGTAAAATCTGTTCAGCTTGCTTCTTTGTCTCTGAAAGCATCAGAGGAGCACAAGCTCTAAGCTGTTTCCTCTCAGGGAATAATATTCAGGTTTCATGGAACATTGGAACAAGTCCAGAAGAGGCCATGAGGATGCTCGGAGCACCTCTGCTATGGAGACAGGATGGGAGATTTGGGAGTGTTCAGCCTGCAGAGCATCTTTCAGTGCCTAGAGAAACTCCAAGGCAGCTGGAGAGGGGACTTTTCAGAAGGAAGTGGAATGACACAACAGAGGGAATGGCTTCAAAGTGACAGACAGTAGGTTTAGATGGGATGTTAGAAAGAAACTCTTTACTCAGAGGGTGCTGAGGCCCTGACACAGGATGCCCGATTCCTGGAAGTCTTAAAGGCCATGTGGCTCTGAGCACCCTGGGATAGTAGAATGTGTCTCTGCCCACAACAGTGTTGGAACTGGATGGCATTGAAGGTCCCTTCCAATCCAAATCATTCCATGATTCTCGCTGTATGGAGTGGGAATTCTATTATGTGTGTACTGTTCAAAATTGATTTCATAACTCTTTAGCAGTGACATCCTATGTCAAGTCATTCCTTTGAAGAACGAGGTATGTGTGTAAAGAGGGCAGTATCTGGTTAAATTAACACAGTAGCCCAGTCCCAAACTCCATCTTTGACCTGCATTTCTCAGTGTGAAACTCCCAACAACATTATTTTTTTTCCTATTCATTCACTATTAGAGAGTCTGTAAAGGTTCATGTTTGTTATCCTTCAGAGAGTCATAGAATCATTAAGGTTGTAAAGACCTGCAAGATCATCAAGTCCAATTTTCAAAGTTTTATATGTAGCATTCCTGGGGTCCAGATGTCTTAATGGTGTTGTTTTCCATTCTCTACTTTTTCACAACCCGTGTAGTCAAATGTCTGATAAAAGGGAGTATGGAGAGATTTTAGGTGAATCTGATCACACTGCGATCAAAGGGACTTCAGATCCATTATAAAATCTACTGTGGAGGGTCTTGCCCCAAGTCACTTAATGAGCCTGAGGAAAAATCCTGCTGCAGGCCAGGGCTTTGTCCTCATTGCTGCAGCCTCTTTCTCTCCCATGAAAAATCATTTTGTTCAGGATTAGAACTAAATCCCAGGGTTGTTTGGAATAAAGCTATCAGGATCACAAAATGAACACAACCTTTGCTTAAAATCAAAACCATAGCAGGTTTTCCCAGAATGGAATTATTTTACAGGCAAACACAGAACCAGATAAAACCTAGAATTCCCTGTAGCCTCCCTAGCTTAGTTTATATATAATTCCTCTGCTGATTAGCAGAGTTAATAAAAAATAAAAATGTCTCCCTTTAATACAGTGAGAGACTCACATACTTGAATATACCTATCTCCAGGATAAAGTTTTAATTACCTTAAGAAAAGGCTGGAAGAAAGATGAAACTCAGGCACCTGATACAGCTGGGAAGAAGGCAAAGAGGGCCAGCATGTAGTAATTAAATCTTTATCACCCAGAAAGGAGCCTGCAGCCTGTGGTGTCTTCCTGGTGAATATCACCATGTTTGTTTTTAAAACTGCTCCCTGCCAGCATGTCCTAAAGTCATTCCATATACACAGCTGGCTGGGAAGAGGCAGGCTGGAGCTGAGAAAAGCAAGATCTAAAAGGAGAAAGACAAGGACTAGCGACATTATAGCAGAAAAAGGGCTGGGAGGGAAACCATCCCAAGTCCAGTGATAGGTGACCTACATTTACATTTATTAACTGGCTCTTTGAAGAAGTTAGTTCTTGGTGCCCCGCTTTCCTGTAAGGTACTGTTTTCATTTTTTTCTGGAAATCTTGCTTTTCCAGATGAGGCGATAAAAACACGGATTTAGGGACTGAACTCTCCCAGAGGAGGAGTAACATGGCCACAACTGATGCATTTTTCAAATAGTGGAAAACTTTAACCACAAGTATGATAGATGGCAGTGACAGATCAGTGCTGCCTTCCCCAGTCCACCCATGTCACCCCCAAAGATCCACAGGGTTTTGGTCTGTTGGTGACCCTGGGCCATCCCAGTCTCTCTGGGTTTCATTGGTAAAGAAAACCAAACTCTGGAAAATTATTGAGTTGATGTGTGTAAAGATAAGCAAACAGGCATCACATTTATTTATTCATTAATTTATGCATGTGTGTCCATCCATCCTCAGATGTTTGAAGTTATGCCTGTGTGTACATTGATTTGTGAAACTATTTATTAACTTAAAATCACTGCTGGAAAAGTCAATCAGCTGCAATAAATAAAAAAAATGTCTTAGGGCAAAGGGAGAAATTATTCCCTTCTGCTTGTATTCTTCTCATGGAATTAAAATGTAACAAAGAGGAATTTGAGCTCCATAAAACTTTGATGCTGTCCCTACTCCATGTGACACATTGAAGGAGAAACCTCCAGAAATCCCTCACAACTCAAGCTATTTGACTCTCTTGTAGCCTTTTGAACAATGAAATCTATAATAATCACAAGGGGGATGCTCATGAGACTGCATGGGCTGGAAGGACTGCAAAATAACTCAGGGCTTCCTTGGAGAAGGAGTCACTCATGGCCTGAGCATCAAAACATCCAAGCAATCAACCCCTAATTCCTTCCTTCCTTCCTTCCTTCCTTCCTTCCTTCCTTCCTTCCTTCCTTCCTTCCTTCCCTCCTTCCTTCCCTCCTTCCCTCCCTTTTCAAGTTGCACATGACACCATAAATGTCTGATAAAACTCTTCACTGAGCTCTTTCCTCACTCTTGTCTGGTTTAATCTTCTAGCTCACAGCTCCACCACAAGATGCCTGTGTTGGGTTTTGCTAGGATTTGGACAACCATTTATTTATCTTCCTAACAGAGCAGTAAATTAGATTATTTTAAAACATCTTTTAAAAAACAATGGGCAATTTACAACCCAGAGGGGTTTGCTGTAATCTTGAGTGCATGACAAGAACTGAATATGTTTTTAAGTGTAGCTATGTTGCTTCATTCTTTACCTTTCTCTGTGTGTGTTTGTGTGTTCTGTGGGTATTAGGCATGGATTCACAAAATGGATTTTCTCAGAAAAAAAATTCTTTATGGGTTTTATTCTTTTGATACAACTTCAACATATTTTTCGGTATAAAATTTTTTCCTCCTCCTCCTCTCTGTACATTCGCATGTCTGTGCTGTGGGTGTGTATAAATATGTACATATATTCTGGTTGGCTGAAGTAGAAAAATTAATTTTCTTTAACAGTCATATCTCTGAGAAGCAGACTCACAGGAAAGCTTTTAAATACTAAATTAAAAGACTTTAACTGCTTGGCTTTTCCGGTCAGCTTCTCCTTAACTCTTTTCTCTCTCCCTCTTGCTCTCTCTCTTATTCTTACCCCTGTACTGAGTTTTTTGCTTGGTTAAGGGGAAAGGAAATAGTGACATCAAGTCAAGGACATAATATCTTTTAAACAGGAAAAGTCAGACCCTCCTGGCATAGCCCCATCCAGGGAAAGGAAAATTTCCTCCTCAAATATAAAGATGAGTCAGGTCCTGATTTAGCACCTGTTGAAGATTGAAAGTCTTTCTCGCTGTTTCTATATTTTGCTTTAGGTGCTGAGTCCCTCTGTCTGTGGTAGAATCTCTGGAGGCTGAGGATTGCTGCAGCCCAAGGTTTTTGCTGAACTATCTGCAGGATCTTCGGATCAGGAGGTGCATTTCTGACTCAGGAGATAATTTCCCTTAAGTAGACTGATAAAATGCTCTATGATTTAACCATCCGGAGCGGGCAGGGCCAAGATTCTGTGTGGTTTCCAGTCTTCAGGGTAGGAGACAACTTTCATCACCATTTACTCTTGCTGTCCTATAGCACAACCTTTTTTATTTTTCGTTTTAACACCCCATGTTTTGATTCACATTCATATTTTCTCAATTCTGACTATAACTCACCCCAGCTGTGTCCAGCATCTTGCATAATTTATCTACAATAACTTCAATGATATTCATATATTCATGTTCTTAGAGACCCCTCTTTGGAAGGAATGGTTTGTTTATTGAGTTTTGTACTCCACTGATGGCAGAGTAGATCTTCAAACCTACTTTAGATGTAGATCTTTTGATTGTTTACCATTAGATGTGGTGCTGCCACTCTATGAGAGAAAAAAAATTATGCAGATGCGGAACATGGAAGAAGAATCCCATGGAGGCAATCTGGAAAGACACAGCAGGATCTCCTCTCATCCCGTTCAATGTGAAGAGGATTCAGTTCCTGTGACAAGGATCAAAGATAATATCATTAGGCACCTTATGTTTATAGGAAAACATTTTTCTCTGAAGTCTCATGGCCATTTTGTATTTGTGAATCATTCATTATAACATTTTATCCTAGACAAAATTTGTGAAATAAGCTGTCAACTCTATTTACCTCTAAATTCCTTGCTGCAAACTGTGGCAACCATAAGGTGCCCATATACAACGAATGAGAAATGACTGCAGTTGTTGTTTTGTGAAATGCAGCACATTATTCCTCATTCTGCCTATAGAAATCACCTTTATTTGTCATATGGAGGGCTTCACCCAGGTGCACACTGGGAGCAGGTTCTGGAGTGTGGATTGGACTCAGGTGTGCAGTGGGGAGGCTGAACGACAGGGAGTGTGCAGGAAACACTCACACTAAAATGCAGCTATTTCCCGCCTGCAGCGTGGCAGCTGAGATCATGGAACAATTGTTTCCAGGCAGAGAAGTTTGGAACAGTGTCTCCAAATGAAATTATAGCTTGAGGAAAAGATTTCTTTGAGGCAGGACGGAATGTAATTACCCAAGTTGGACTTCTGCCAGGACAGTGATGTTTAAAACACTTCCAGCTCTTGTGGAAAGTGCCACAGGACCTTTTAATGACTGCAAAGGAATGGGCTTTGGATTTTTTTTTTTTTTAATTTTTTTGAGTATCTCATCCAAAAGGCAGGATAATAAAGTGAGGAAGTAAAAAAAAAACTATCAAAGAAAGAGCTAATCTTTGCAAAGTGTTGGAATATGTAAATCCCACTTTGAAATGGTAATTTATTAACTTCTTTTTAAGATAAAAATGCAATTAGTTCATTCTTTCATTTCCCTCATCCCCCAAAAAATGCACATATATTGCTATCACGTCTTTTGCTCCTGTGTCAAATCTGTATCATTTAATTTTCTTGCAGTGAAACTTGTGGGTTTTATAAAAGGTTTTGGTGAGGGCCTTTTTTCTGCCTTGTTTCAATTCTGACTGTAAATAAAAGAATACATTACCATATTCAGAAACGATGGCTGTCAAAAATCTTCACTTTGTTGAATTTTATAAAAGCTATGGGCTATTTTTATATTAGATGCCATATCAGTAAAGAATAATCAGAGTATGAAAGGGACTTTTTATCATTCTCAGTTTATTCCCAGAAATACTCTCTTGAGCTCTGAAGGAAAAAAAAAAAAAAAATCTGTGATAGAATTGTAAGCTTGCCTTATTTTCCACTTGATCATTTTTGGTAAGGGAATGAATGTGGCTGCATGTCTATCTGTGCATCTCTATCCCCAGTACATGATTATTCCTGGCTAGGCAATCCAGCATAACTTTTCTGATTCTGTGGCATTTTTATCACATTTAATTAAGATTATGTAAATCTGGGTTTAACTGGCTGGTCATTAAAATTTGGGTAAGTACCTGTAAATGCCAAGCAAAATATAGAAATAAATACATGTTAAATTAAAGAATTATTACAACTGTGGCAGACTATTTGATACCAGTGAAATATGGATATTCCAGTGCATATTAATACACAAATTTGGACATTCATGGAGGTGTCATGAAATTCAAACTATTTTCTTCCTGTAGGGACTTTAATTCCATCTATTTCTGATGAGAGACCTGTTCTCACAAAGCTCTAGAATAGCCCATGCTATTCGAGCTCTCATGGTCCTTGGCAGAGCTGCTTCACACTGCTTGAAATATTCAAATATGTACGAGTCTAAAAGAAAAAGAGTGAGAGGGAGTCACTTGTAAAGAATTAATAAGATTCTTTGGCAGTGAAGACAGGGAGGGTTGGATTCACTTCCCATTTTTAGGTGCATTTGGAGTGAATGCCTCCATCCAGATTATGAGGGAATCATACAATTATATAATATTCTGAGTTGGAAGGGATCCACAAGGATCATCGAGTCCAGCTCCTGGTTGTGCACAGGACAACTCCATGAACCCAACATTTGGAGCTGCTTCTCCTCACTGGTGCTTTAAATTCAATGCAATGATAAATTTATATGTTGTATGTGGTCATGGAATTGAAGAAAAAATTAAAGCTGGAGATGTGCCTCTGGTCAGAAAGAAACATCTCGTTGAAGTAGAAATTAAAGATTTCTTCCCCTTCCGCTGGATGTGCTGAGTCATCTCATGAGCAAAGGAGCCCCTGGAGGAAGGTTTAGGTTGCACAACACCTCTCAGGAAGAAACCACACCAGGTTCAATTCTGTAGAGTCTCTATTCCCTCAATTTCCCTCCATAAAACACTCAGTGGAAAATCTGCACCTTCTGATCCATCCTGCTGCTGCTGGAAATTCATGGTCCTTCCAAACTGACACATCATAATCGCCATTTCATTGGCAGGGCTTTTAGCTTTCCACATCATCTCAGCATCTTGCTTGATTTCAGTGCTGTGACTAAGGCAGCAGCAGAGGAGTCTGGGGATGGAGTGTGCAATAATGATCCCCCAAACCAGGAGTGAATCAGCTCCACTCCAAGGGCTGTGTTGGTATTTCAGCAGTTGCCTCGTTGAGAAGGTGGAAGCACACTTCTAGAGCAAGGATTCAAATCCCTGATTATCCCTCCAGCACTGGTGATGATGAAATCCTGGGATTTGGGCTCCCCATGCCCAGCATTCCTGGTAACCATGGTGTCTGAATTTGCACATCCAGAACTCCTGACACGCTGCCTGCAATACCAGCAGCCTCACCAATTAAAGATTTGCCATGGCGAGCAGGGATTAAACACTTTTCATTAGCAAGTTTACAGATTCTAAAGCCCTGTTACAGACATCTGCCACCCACACTGTGAGGGGAACAGCTGTACAATGAGTGATTATAAAGCAGGAAGATGAAGTGACATTTCAGAACTTTATTGTCTCCATACCCTGAGCCCTAAAATCCCAAGGAAACAATAATGTTTAATATGAAGCATTGCTGTTTCCTTCTGGGTGGGTGGGCTATTTGTTCCATCTCTCCATAGAAGTTAAAAATAACAATGCATGGCTCACTTTGTGCTTTGTTAAGATTACCTCACATTTCCATCACATTCAAAACAAAAAAAAAAAAATCACATAGAATATTAATAATATTGTGCTATATAAAGCTCACAACGCAGGGGAGAGCTGAATCGTTATTGTATATTTTCGTTATTTAACAATTATCACCATGAGAGTTTCTTGAACATAATTTTGTGGGGGAAAAATGAAATAAAATAAGCAGCCACCTTCTTTCAAAGTTTGACTCTGCAGAGCTTTAATTCCAATCAGCTATAACAAAACTGATGACAGAAGGGGCTTTCGGCATGTTAATAGCATAGCAACATACTGGGTGCACTTGCAAATCCATTTGCTCAGAGATGCTTTGATCACTTAGTGTTCTACATGCAAAAAGCAATGTTTTCTGAAGGCAACACCCAGTGTGTGAAACATCTATAAAAGAAAACCATCTCCCTAATTTCTCAGAAATATTCCATTTTCCTGGCAAAATTTCACTGTCACCAGGACCTCCTGGAGCCCAGAGTTTTGTAAGAATCACAGGCCAGCACCACCCCTTGTGCATAAAAACTCAGCCTGTTGTTGTAACAACTGTAAAATATTTATTTTCAAGCAAACATGGAGTTCAAGAGGCTACCTGCTTCCAGGGTGTCCAGAGCCCAGGTCCCCACACAGTGAGGCCATAAGGGGACTACTGCTACACTAGGAAATAAAACTGCATTAGGAAACAGTGCTGGGCACTGGAATTTGCTGATAAACATTTTTACAGTGATCCCTTGTGGGGTTTTTGCCTGTCTTTACAACTCCTGGATGCTGATGGATAGCTGGCACAGGCCCCAAATCCTTCCCAGTGGTCAGTCTGGATGCAGAAACTTCAAATCCTAGTATTAAAAAAAAAAAAAAAAAAAAAAAGGTTTAGTTGTATAAACATCTCTCCTTTCTGGTCTCAGTGCTGGAAAAGGCTCCCAGATCTCAATTTTTTTGTGGAGATGTTGATTTATCTTTAAAAAATATGTGGTTACTGGTTTAGATGCAGGCAGGACACAGTTTTATCTCCAGCTTTTGGCACCAGTGTGTGCAAATTTGTTACAGCTGGAGCTGGCACAAAGCAGAGGCACAAAACACTCCCCCAGTGACCAGGAGGAGCTGTAAAGTGGCTGTTTCCTGGCCATGGATGTTGGAAAGTGAAGCTAGGTGTGGGGGGACAGAAATTTACTGCTGGGACACTAAGCAGAGCAACCTGGAGCTCAGGAAGGTGACAGAGCTTTTCTCCAGCTGTCTCCAGGGCTGAGATGATCAGTGACTCATTGCAGGGTCACCAACAGGAGCCTATCCTTACTCTCACAGCCCTGAGGAGCTCCTCAGCCAGGCTTGTTAATTTGGGCTTAGCGATGGCAACGTGGTGGGAACCCGAAAAAGGAGCTGACTTGTGTTTGACCAGCCTGCAGTGAAGTAAAAATAAATATTCAGTTCTCAAGAACTGGAGCCTTAAATTATCCCAAAGCAGGACTTTTATAGAAAAGCTTAAGCATTTCATTTTAGATGTGGCACAGAAGGTTCAGTAGGTAGGGAGAGATCTCAGCAGTTCATCCTGTTAACCAAAAGACCAGGTTTTAAAGGGTGTTATTCTTAACCTCCTTTATTTTCCACTTCTGTAGTCATATAACTGGTCAGAAGACTCATAATGTTCTTTATTTTTACAAAGAGAATCACAGAATGGTTTCAGATAGAACGGAACTCAAAGATTATTTAGTTCCAAGCCCTGCCATGGGCAGGGACATTTTCCACTATCCCAGGTTGCTGCAAGCCCCATCCAACCTGGCCTTGAACATTTCCAGGGATGGGGCAGCCACAGTTTCTCTGGATAGTCTGTGCCAGGGCCTCACCACTCACACCATAAGAAAGTTGTCCCTAATATTCAATCTAAATCTACCTTCTTTTGGCTTGAAGCCATGCCCCTTTGTGCTGTCACTTCATGCTCTTGTAAAAAGTCCCTCTCCAGCCTTCCAATACAAATAATCATTACCAATAGCATAATTAACCACTAAAATCAGTCCAGATTTATGGAAAACCAAACAAATATAACATAGATAGTGCAACCTTTGCAAAGCCTCAAAGCTGGGTTACCTCGATCTCTGTAAATACCTCCTTGTTTCTTATATAAGAAGCTGATGGGTAACACACATCATCTGATTTGAGGTGTCTAAATCTAAGCTCCCATTTTAGTTATGACAGATTTAATCACAACAGAGTGATTTTATACCTTGATAAAACATTCAGAACTGCTTGGGGAAACCAGGAATCTCTCTCTAGTCTCTGCTTGCAAAGGGGGTGGACTTCAGTTGGCTGTCAGAGGATCCTGAGGTGGTTTGTGGATGTTGAGATTTTGCTGTAGACACCACATGCAGCCATGTGAGAAATATCCAAGGTCCTAAAAGTCTGCCTAGATGGCCTAGCTGGCTGAGGTGGACTTCACAGATGAATTCAGCACTAACTTGGCTTTGCATGATGTGAGAATAGCAGATATCAGGGTGGCCCTCCGGGTGCAGTGCTCACAAGCCTATCCCTGCCTATGGCTGGTGATCCTTACTGGGGGAAAAATGTGTGCAAAACAAGATATGTTCTGAGTATAACATTCCCTCCCTGGGGTAAACCTCCCAGCTGCTGTCTGCAAATGGCTTGGAAAAGAAGATAATTATTTCCCTCAGAATATGGTGTTTAAAGGAGTCTGTTTAGCTTGCCATTCAGCATACTTCATTTTTTATTTTTTTATCCAGATATGGAGGTAAACTGATTATTATCATCCCAAAGATGCACAGTAAGATATGCTGTGTCTTTGTTTAGAAGGGTAGCAACACTGAATGCTGGCAAAAAGTTTTAATGCTGAGAAAACTATGACCGTTCAGCCTGGAGAAGGTTCTGCGCTGATGTTATTGTGATCTTTCAGGACCTGAATGGTAACAACAGAAATGTTGAAGAGGAACTTTTGACATGGCAATACAGTGATAAGATAAGGGGGAATGGCTTTAAGCCAAAATAAGGTAGATTTAGATTTGATATCTGGAAGAAATTCTTCTCTGTAAGGATGGTGAGGCCCTGGCACAGGTTGCCCAGAGAAACTGTGGCTGTCCCCATCCCTGGAAGTGTCCAAGATCAGGCTGAGCAAGGCTTGGAACAACCTGGGATTGTGGAAGGTCTCCCTGCCCTTGGCAGAGGGTTGGAATGAGGTTATCTTGAAAGTCCCTTCCAACCCAAACTATTATATAATTCTACAATAAGGAGAAGTTCATGTGAATGAAGGGAGATGGGGTGGATTTGAGGCAAGAGGAGGGCGGCTAACAAAGACAGACAAATATTTTGGATTTTATCCCTCCCCCTCTTTATTTCTGCTCCTAAATAATTTTTGTTTCTTTCACCAAAATCTCACTTGCACATTTGACATCACTTCCAGTGCCACAGGGACCTTCTTCATCGACAGGTAAGTTCTTTATAAAATATAAAAATATGTCTGTTTGTTGAATCATTTTATACAGACACTTTGATTTGTTGGTCTTTCACTGAGCTGACTTCTGAGATCAGAAATGTATGGCCTCAAATGCCAGGGTTATTGACTGAGTACCTGGGGTTGGAGGCAGGTGCCAGGTTACACCCGAGTGTTTGCTCTTGCTGTCAGCTTAAGTTCAGTGTCTCTGGGTAAAATGTGCCCAATGCCTTCACTGTATTTGCTTCTTACTTTGTGCAGCAGTGGTAAAGAAAACAGTCAATACTTCAGCAAATAGTGGAGAAGGTTTGCAGTACGTGTCATGTGTCCCATTGCAAGAACAAATGGGTTTCATCCTTCACCCTGAGAGTTTAAACAGCAGATTACCCTCTGCACTTGGGATAGATAATATTTCAGTTCAACATTATTTTCTGAGTTTTGCTATCATTACAGGCATAGTCAGGCTGCTGTTGTATTGGGTGCAATACAGACAAAGAAGAAAACTGTAGCCTGTGACAGGGAGATTATTTACAAATGCATTTTCACTATTGGAAATCACATTCTCAGTTATTTCCATCCAATCAGAGGACACAGGTAATGCCATGTGAACTGTGCTGCTGATAAAAACAAATATCTGATTCTATCCCAGCTGGTCACATGAGCCTGAGATGTCACTTTCAGCAAAACTCCACAGATAGCTACACTGCTGCAGCACACGGAGCATGAAAAGGCTCTGAATTATTTATAACAACAGTGTCAGCTTCTCAGCAGGAGAAAACGGGCAGAGCTAATTAACTGATATCCCCCAACTGATCTTCCAGCTCGTATTTGAGGAATAACTCCAAATAATTCATGGGAGTCAGGAACTGCTTTGCCTGTCACAAACTGCTTTGCTCTTGAGCATGCAGGAGGAGCACATATGTACAGAACAAGTTTTTTGAGTGGTTTGTAACCAGAATGTGCATGTGTGATTCCATGCTGGAGCAAAATGGGGTACATTCTGTCTTCCTTTCTTGCCCCACTACAGAATAAGCCTAAAGTGCTGAAATAAAGGCCATATTTTATGGCAACTATAGCGTGAGAGTCATTAGCTTTCCCATTCGGCTTCATCAGATGGATACACAGCAGGATGCATTCCAAATTTATTTGATAGCTTGTCAATAAGCAGTTGCCTTTTAATAGCTCTTAACTTCATGGACTTGAAAAACAAAATGCCTCATACTCACATTAAACCAAGTGGTCTAACACAGGGATCTCAGCTTTTTCTGGCATAGAAGGCAGAAACAGAAAATTACCTCTGACTGCAGCTTTCACTGTAATTTTGTGAACACTCATCACCAGGGAGCAGAGACAGAGAGAGTTTCTGGGCTGGGAATTACAGTGAGGAGAAGAGGGGTGAATCCTGCTGGCTGTAGCTAGGGAGGGATGCAGGAAGGACATCAGAAAGGAACAGGGACAGCAATGGGAACTCCGGTGTGTCCCCTCTCTAAGTAGGGAGAAGAGGGTAAAGTGACAAGCTTGTCAGAGGTAACTCTAATTATCAGTCAGCTGATCTTAGAGTTGCTTCTGCTGGGCCACCTGCATATTCTGAAAATGCTTAAGGGTGATCAAAACTAAGTATTTCAAGAGAGGATGGGAAAATTCACTGCATCCCATCCCATCCACAGGTAGGAGAGTCTATTCTGCAGGTAGTGCTGGGCTGAGGGGCTGGATTATCACAGGAATCTTATCAGCTGGAAACTCATGAACAAGGGTCAATACTTACGAGATCAAAACACAGAATCTCAGCAGTTGGTTATAAAAGGGCCAAACGCTTGCAGACCGTGTCAGTACATGGCACCTTTGTAAGATGTACTGCTTGCAGACACTTCTCAGTATTAAATTGCTTCCCTTTATTGTCCCTCCAGTCTCTGAATTCTTTGAAGACAGAAACTTCTACTGGAATGCAATAAAAAAACTCAGGATTTTTCTGATTTCTCTGAATTTTTCTCCTTATTTTACCTCCACAAGAATCTGAGAGATTTGCCCATCTGTGTGATTGTCCATCCTCTGTCATCAGAGTTTGTTCCTCACACATCCCGCGGAGAAGAGCAACATTTAATTTTGTCACTTAAAAACTGTGGAAGTTCAGAAGCACAATTTCATCCAATGTTGCTTGATCCTACTCTGGCAGGTGCAAACAGACACACAGTACTAGTTTTGTGCTCCAAAGCTCTTTGGCACATGACAGAGAAGAGAAGTCATATCGCAACTACAGACCTAAAGTCTTGAAGTTTAACTCCTTTTCTCATAGAATGGCAGAATGGTTTGGATTGGAAGGGTCCTTAAAGATCATTTAGTTCCAACCCCCTGCTATGGGCAGGGACACCCTCCTCTAGATTAAGATGCTCAGACCCCTATCCAATCTGTCCTTGAACATTTCCAGGAATAAAAAGTCGACAAACACTTTGGGCAACTTTCCTCTACCCAAATGTGCTTGGCCAGATTTTCTCCATCCCACTGATGCAGCTTCCTCCATCTGCAAAGACACCAACTCCTGCAAAAGCCATTTGCAATCATCCAGAAGGGAATACATAGTCACAAGTCTGTGATTTTCAAATGCAGATCACATCCCCTTCCAGTGGTCTCCAAAGAATCTTTTATTTCCTCCGAGCTACAACCCCAAAGACAGTGTGGCATGATGTGATGTGAGGCTGTGTGAGGCCTTGGCAGGCACAGAAGTGAAAAAATAAACATGAGGGTAGAGATCAGGATACAGACAAAACCAGAGGAGGGGAATTACCAAGATCTTGTAAAATGATCAGTCATTATTCTTTTTGTTCCCACTAAATCTTCACCTAAGATTATACAGATGGTGTTTTTCTTTTGAGCTCTCCCTCACCCCAGTTTCATTCTACTTATTCTCTCTTGTTATACTGTGAACTTTTATCAGCCTCTTAAACTGACACTGAATAGTCTTTAGCTGAGAGTCTAAACTTCTATTTGCCTATGGATTTATTTCTGGCTGTATTTTATACCTTCCAAATTATCAGTAAATAAAACTCAAGTTCAAAACAAAGTCTGCTGTCTCCCTGCTTTAGTCAATGCTCTTTCCAGTCCTTGAGACACATACAGGAGCAACAAGAATTCTATTGCTCTGCTATGAGGGTTCATTTAACTTTTAATTTTAATGGAATGATGGAAGAGGAATCATATTGAGTAAGTAGACACTAACAAAAGGGCAACCATTGCAATTATTAACTGCAATTTACACCATGTCCTACCCTTTTGGAAGGGTAAAACTCAAGCCAGGTACCAGATACCCATTGTGGAATGGGATTAGAAGTCATTCTTGCTTGAAATCAACTTCATGACTCCTTCAGCTGAACTGGCTGGAGGATATTTAGAAATATACTAATTAAATTTCCATGCAGAAGTGGTTGCTGGCCATGGGTTTCTTCCCCCTACATGGTGACACAGGCAACACAGGGGGGCATCATTGTGCTGCAAAGTGGAGTTCTCAGATGGCCCAGCCAAAGAGAAAAGGAGCATGTCAATATTTATTAGACTTTCCAGCAGCTTGTTAAGTCAGTAGGAGAGCTGAATCCCAAACAAACTCCAATTAGATTTAGTTTCAAAGTGAAGGCTTCTTCTGAAACTATCCAACAGGGAAATGTCACTGGCACTGCTGTGGGCTTCCTACTTAGCTCTTTCTAAACTCTTTGTTATCTGGCATTATTCCTTTGGTTAAAGTTTTGATGGTGCTGGTACAGGGAGCATTGCTGTCCAGAAATGGACAATGTTGGACAGACACAAAGTATTTTTTTAAAGTAACCCTATTATTTACATATTTTTGGTAAAAGATAATGCTTGTGTTGAAAATGAGCAGAATGAGGGTAGATGTAGGTAAGGTATTAGGAAGAAATTTCTTATTGTGAGAGTGGTGAGGCCCTGACACAGGTTGCTCAGAGAAGCTATGAATACCCCACCCCTGGAAGTGTCCAAGGCCAGGTCAGACGGGGCTTGGAGCAACCTGGGACAGTGGAAGGTGCTCCTGTCCATGGCAGAGGGTTGGACCTGAATAATTTTTAAGGTCCCTTCCAACCCAAAGCATGATGTGTTTCTGTGAAAATATCTTCTCTTGAAGGGTAAGAGTAGTTTCTCTGCAGATGGGGACGGGTCTTGTGGTTACAAGAATCCTCACAGCAGCACCTCCTGCTGATTCACTCAGACTGAATGAGCCCCAAGGCAACAAAAATGCCCCTGTTTTTGGAGGCAACTGAAGTGCAATCCAGAAAGGTTTAAAAATAATTCATTTTTTGGAGCTATAAGGGGCAAAACATCTTTCCTGGAGGTGCATTTTTACTGCATGATGGAGGAGTGGAGCAGGGAGGGAAGGAAGGAAGGAAGGAAGGAAGGAAGGAAGGAAGGAAGGAAGGAAGGAAGGAAATT
>VWZN01001870.1:196191-221784 GCA_013396955.1 Regulus satrapa
AGGAAGGAAGGAAGGAAGGAAGGAAGGAAGGAAGGAAGGAAGGAAGGAAGGAAGGAAGGAAGGAAGGAACTGGTGTGAGACGTCTCCTTTCTGTAGCACTTGGGATATTTGGAGGCAAATTAGATGTATTAAGCTCCTCTTCACAGCTTATAGCTGGGGTGGGACAGGGATCATAACCCAAATTCATTTATTTTGGAGACCACTGTGGACTAATTGCAAAGGAAAGAGTTCTGGAAAACAGGAGAGAGAGATGAAAGCAGCTGCTCCATGAAGATTTACCCCCAGGGAGAGCTTTAGGGTGAAAAGTTCCCATTTTGCTAAAGAACTTGACAGAAGCAACACTTTTCCTCTGAGTACTAGAGAGGCAACCTGGGCTTCCCTGGGGAAAACAATAAAATAAAAACATTAATTCAGATCTGCAGCCATTTCCTCCCCTCCTGTGGATCTTGTCATTGAATCCTTATTAGGTGCACATCAATAGTCAAAGATATTCCAATGAGAATTCCATGACTCACTGCCTAAAGAAATAATATTTTCATCAAAACTCCCTAGATTCATGCCCCTACCTATTTTTCCCCCTTGGGGGTATAGCCCTAAGTTGCTTTTGAAAGTAAAATTCAGCCATTTCAGCCATGTGACCTTGGACTGCCTTGAAGAACTGTTTAAACATAGTGGGCACTCCAGTCCCTCTCACTAAACATAAACCAAGGATCTATATTCAAACTCCTCTTTCTTGGCCTTTCATTTGCATTCCTATATCAAAGCCCCTACTGCAGAAAAGAGTAAAACCCCTATATTTCTGTTTCAATGTCCCCATTTTGCTATTCAAGACAGTTTTACTTTACCCCAGGAGCAAGTATTTAAAACCAGATTGAAAACCATTTGTTTGAAATGTACTTGTGAAGATTGGTTTACTCTGTTCCCTTTCTGCGAGCACAAATAGACAATATAACCCACCTGGGAAAAGAAGATTTCTATTGATAGCTTCATATAGCAGTCCTTTTTACAAAAAACCTACTTATACAAATCAGGTTATGTTCTTTCATGAAGTCTCCAGCTGATATGTTCAAAATTCTACATGTGTAAACAAACAAACAACCCGGGGATTTTTACTTTCTCATGCTCTTCATACTTTCCCTTTCCACCTCTGACCTTTTCTTGCCTACAAATGTGATTCTTGAAAAGGCCTTATTTAAGTACACAATTTCCTTGTAATACAAAGGTTATTGTGTTAAGAGGAAATTTCCACATAATGTCATGTTCAAAGCAAAGCAGTTACTATACTTCCTCCCCCTTTGGACAGTGATTTGTGAAGAAAGATGAATAGGGAAAAGTGATATGACATAAGTCTGGAAAGAACAAAAATCATGCCTGTAATCCTGATACCAGTCTAGTAAATCTGAATTCAATTTAGCAGTTCCAGATATTGCCTGTGGGAAACATCAGGTTGAATTTTAGCTGCTTGATGGAGTGAAAACCCAGATTACCTGCTCTCTAAGGTTATTTTAGCCTAAGTTGAGATTTTTTTTCTCCTTCCTGATGGTGTTCATGACCTATGGAAATTCATCTCTGGCATGGCAAAACAGAAGAGAGCAAATAACAGAGCTTGCTAGCTTTTCTCCAGGGTCTAATAATTTTTCCTACTGTCACCTTCTACTTTTGGCACATTTATTTCCTCTCCAGGACTTTTGTCCTGTCTTTCACTGCTGATTTTCCTGAAATATTAGAGAGCCTGGTAACTTCTCTTTAATTCTCAGTCTGCATTCCCTGCATCCCAAAGGGCTTGCAGCAGCTTGAGATGGACTGACTATAACCCTCAGAGCACTGACAAAACCCAACTTGAGTAATTTGAAAGTTGGCTGAGGTCTAGATGAGTCAATATCTTATTCCAAGATAGACTCAAGGTACCAAGACAGAGCCCTGATGTAAAACCCGGGACAGAGAACAGCAGAAAAGATAAAGAGGAAAGCAGCTGAGCTGCAAAACTCCTGAAGGTCCCAGAACTAAATCAGCAGTGAGGCTACAGAGAACTGCAGCCCCCTATTTTATCAAGTTACAAATTTGCAAAAATAAATATTGAAATATACACACCATGTTTATGCTGGTGATTTACAGAATGGTTTGGTGTTGGAAGGAGCCTTAAAGAAAACCAGTTCCACAACCCTGCCATGGGCAGGGACAACTTCCACTATCCCAGGTTGCTCCAAACCTCATCCAACCTAGCCTTGGACCTTTCCAGGGATGGGGCAGCCACAGCTTCTCTGGGCAACCTGTGCCAGGGCCTCAGCGACCTCACAGGGAAAAATCTTTAATATCTTTAAATGTCTTCAAATTTAAGCCATTCCCCTTGTTCCATTACTATATGACTTTTTACAAAGTCCCTCTGCAGAATTCTTGTAGCCCCCTTCTGGCTTTTAATTGAAGTTGGAGGTGTTTAATCAGAGTATGATGCTATTAATTATCTTGGATGCTGCAAAATTTATCACTCTCATTTGAAGGGGGCAAAGAACCTGTCCCAGCCCAGCAGCATAATTCTGGAAAGCCAGGCTTGTGCCTCCTTCCCCATGGAGACCAGGAGTTAGCAAAATTAATTGTTTTGTTTTTCCAAATGGCCATAACTGTGCCTAGATTTCAGCGTGGTGACTGACCACTCCTCCAGGCTACAGCACAGGGACACGGGAGGAGACCACCTGGAGAGCAACACGCTAAATGGATCTGAAGTAGATGATTATAATTTGCTATTTACTTAGCACTATAAATAGCATGACATTTCTCAGTAAGTAACAGAGCAATAATCAGCTCCCCACTCTGAGCTATTGTAGCTCATGCTGATATAATGCAAAATAACGCTCATCTATTTATTTTTTGTTGTTCTGACTAATGTGTGACCCCAGTCCAAAGCACCCTCTGGTGTCTGATTCACCATGTGCTGTTGGCCTGTGGGATTTCTTTTCTGGTGTGCACGAGGGGGGTGCCAGCCCTGGGGACCTGCTGTGCACACATAGGGAAAGGCTGAATAACTCACCTGAGACCTGATCTGGGAGCAGAGAACAGAGGCAACAATCAGAGGGAAAACCAACAGCAACCATGGCGTGGTTTCCTCTGGGCCATGTCCCAGGTTCTCAACTGACGTGTACAGGTGAGGTTTGCAATGTTGAGTGAGTCCAGTGAGGGTTCTTTTGACTTGCGCTTTTTTGGCAGAAATACTTAACCTGAGCAGATGCAGAGGTGGATGATTTGTGTGCTGCACATGTGCAAGCAAACAATTTTTACCTGTGCTTCTACCTAAGCAGGATGGTGTAATAATGGAGAGGATCAACCCTCAATGTGCATTTTCACTCCTAGGGCAGCTGGGTTGTCCCATGGACCACTCTGCAACAGGTGACACTTGTGAAAGAGCCCCAGGACTCCACTGAGGTTGTCCCAAAGACAATAAGATGCCAGTGAGGCATCAAACACTTGGGGACACAGAGCTCACATGAGTCACAGGCAAGGTAAAATCTAATGATGCCTTGCAGGTGCCACTTTCCATCCCAGATTTGTGCCTTTTACTGTTTAGGCCTTTATTTGGGAGAAATAACTCTCCCTCCACACTTGAAAAGCAGCTTCTTTAGGCTTAAAAATTCTTCACTCTTATGAAACTCAAAAAATTTGACACAAGGAACTTGTCAGCACATTGTAAATCTTTTGTCTCCCGATAAACATCAGCTTCTCATCCTTCCCTCATCTTCATCTCTACTCATTTGTCTTTTATTAACTAGTCAGTCTATTAAATTCCCAGGACTGTAACCTTCTTTTCAAGTGATGATTGTAGAGCATCTACACAAATTGCAGAGCATTGTAGAGCATTGCACAAATACTTTGTCCCAAGGTTGGGATTCTGAATAAGTGCAGATAATTTCTCTTGTTTATTTTACTTGCAACATAAGGGATAAAAAAGGATTTGCCTCAAGACATTTATTAGCAATGAACTTTGCTCATGATACAGTTCCTCACTCCTTCTCCAGAACACACATTTATTGGTAAATTCCAAATGTTCCAAATAAATGAATTAACATTACAGTGGAACTGCTTCCAGTTCTGATCTTGCCAGCAAAGATGGAAGTCCTGCATATTTCCTGATGTATTGATTTATTATTTGAGATAACTTGGAAATAACATTTTTCTCCCTCTTCAATAAGTGTCAGTGGAATAATACCCTGAATTAATCATTTTATGGGGAAAAAAAAGGGGGGGGGGGGCTTTTTTGGCATCAAACAATAAAAGTTGGTGTAAAGTGTTCTTATATGGATGTTTTCCGTCAGGCTTATCTCATTTAGGAAAATTCTGCTGAGCCATCCAATGTGGATATCTGAGTCTGTAAAATTTTGTGTTGGGATATCCTTGCCTTCCATCTCTAAGTCTGGAGAGGGAGAGAGAACAAGAGAAATATTTGGCCACAGAGACTTTTAGAGACATAGAATTGTTGAGGTTGGAAAATCCCTCTAAGATCATCAAGTCCACTTGATCATCAAGCACTGCCAAGCTGCCACTAAACCATGTCCCTAAGTGCAGCCTAAACACATCTTTTAAAACTCTCCAGGGGCTGTGACTCCACCACTGCTCTCAGGCAGATCTTCAATCAATCTCCTTTATTTTTTCTTTCATCTTGCTGCTTTTCCTTGCTGAATAAATTGAGCTGGAGATTTTCTGATCAGAGCAGGCTCAGACCACGCTGTTCATGGCAAAAAGAGTCCAAATTCCACAGCAAATCTCTTGGGATAAAGTTCCAGACCCTAAGTAAATGTGGTTATGGCAATGAATGAATTAAATTTATAAAGGAATTTTAAAAGTAATACTTAGAAATAAAAATGTTCAATTGTTTCTTTCTACTTGCTTTTCTCAACTTTCTTTTTTTTTTCTTTTTTTTTTTTTTTTCCTGTAAGAAATTGGAAGATTCTTACAGATTAAAGTGTTTTGCAGTTGAGAAATTGTCATTAATTTTTTGAGGATAAGATCACAAAAATGGTAATTCAGAGGATGAGGTTTCAGTTTTGTTTTACTTTTGAAGTACTGAGCATTTGGCTTGATTTTCTTTCCTTTGCCAGGAGTTTCTTGCTGATGAGGTGACTGCTTATGTGAGAGACTTCAGGTATCAACCTGATTAATGTTCAAAATTTAAACATTGCAGCTTTTTAGCCCTGTGCCTTAGACTTAAATTCAGAGTCAGCATTAAAAGAGAGATGTTCAGAAAGCTGGGAAAAGATTCTGCACACCTAATTGCAGCATTAACCAGTAAAATATTAGCAAATTTATTGGGCTTTTTCTACTTGAAAAAAAATAATTTAAAGGAAGTTCATTATGCTCTGTAATCCTGCTTAAATATTCATCATGTTGTTAATGAACCGCATTCATTTTTAAAATGTTCAACCTGAGACGCCGTCTAGCATGATTTGATAATAATATAATTTCTGTATAAGCGTAAAAGGGACAAGAACAGTAAAAATAATTGTATCTCTAAACACCCTAACCAGTTTTCTCCTGACTAATGAGCAGCTGTTTTTCATTAGCAGCATGGTTTTATCTCTTGCCTATCAACCTGCACAGCTGGGCATGTTAGAAATAGCTCAGTGCACTGTGGAACGTATGTTTCCTAAACTGCAGAAACAAATGAAAGGAGGTATTGGAGCTTATTTCTTTAAAAAAAAAATGGCTTGGAGATGATTTCTCTTACACTATTATTCACCACAGTGTCATATCTAGAGGCTTGATGTGGGAATGGGATATTTCTGCTCCTCCTGCTGTAGAATTGCAGAAAATAGTTCATACCTTGCAGAACTTGTGCTACGACGAGCAGAAATTGAGTCATAGGGAGCTGAAACCTTTTGCTTGAGGTTATGAAGCAAGGAAGGAGCAACAGCTAAAGAAGAAATTAATTCATCTGCCTTTTCCAGCCCTCTAACTTGTCCCCCACTCTGTATCAGAGAGGAATCCAGCTGAAAGATAATCAGTGGGAGAGTTTGGAACTTGAATGGCATAGAATAAAACAGCCTGAGCCTAAATATTTCTTTGTGATCTTGCAACTCTCAAGACAGTTGCAACCTCAGGCCAACAGATACCAGCTCAGTGAGATTTTTGAATAGTTCTCATAATCTTGAAAAATACAGAAATAAAGCCTAAGGCATGCTTAAGATGAGGAAAAAAAAATTAAACAAGAGAAGTTAAGAGATCATAGAATCTTTAAGGTTGGGAAAGACTTCCAAGATTATCAAGCCCAACCCTTGATCAAATACCACATGTCCACTAAACCATATTGTAACCATATTGCAAAGGGTCTTCTTGATTTGGGTTTTTTTGAACGCTCACCAGAAGATCCTCCACAACTTTTATTTATTTCATTTATATTGTAGTTATTTGAGAATCACAGAATGGGTTGGATGAACCTTGAAGACCATGTCCACCCACCTGCCATGGGCAGGGACATCTTTGACTATCCCAGGTTTTCCTGAGTTCTGTCCAGCCTGGTCTGGAATATTTCCAGGGATGGGGCTGCCATCATAGCAGATGTCTTGCACTGAATGAAGTGGAATAAATGCAAACAAAGCCACCTCATGTCAGCGTGGGTGCGATTCATCTGTAGATCACAGCATTGGAGGGAATCACTGGGACTCAGGAATTTAGATTAAAGACTTACAGCTTTGTTTAAAAGGAACATCTGGGTATTCCTAGTCATGTTGAAAATAGGATTATAGCCAATACTAAGTGTGGAGTGAGACAAAGGCAAGGAGGGAGCTTTCCCTGTCCTTCCCACAGAACAAGGTATCTTTACTTTTAATTGCAGTGTCAAAGAAAGATATTATTCTGCAATATTTAGGTCCAGAAGAAATATACAAGTCATCCTCCCCATTAAAATAAATTTAAAAAATAATCTCTTCGTAGCAGGCCCTAGTACTGGCTCCTCGTTTATTGCAGCTCAGTGTGTGAAGTTGAAGTCTCATTATTTACTTAAGCATCACTCGGTATCCCTATCTTTAAAGATAAATACAATTAATGAAAACCTTGAAATAGGTCTTGTGCTTTCACTCAGAAGTATAAGGTACATGTCTCCTTCTGTACTCCCATGGTGTAGGAAAGCAATCAAAATCCTATTATACTGACTTAACTACCAGCTGCCAGCTTTGTTGACCTTGTTTGTTTGGAAATTAAAAGTCAGGTCATGGCAGAACTGAACTGCACAACCTGGTAGAACAGAGACAGAAGAGAGGTGCTCTGCTTATTTGCAGGGTGTCAGGCAGATTAGACCACACTTAGGCACCAATTTTGGATGGGAGCAGTGCTTGAAACTGGCTTCTCCCAAATGTAGAAATCTTACCTTATTTTTGTGTCCTTTGAAAGAATGACTTGACTATGTTTTCTTTTGTTTTCCTGTTTTTCCAAAGAACTTGTGAAGTCGAGTTTATGCTGGGCTTTATTAGCACACACTGGTGTATTTATAGATGTATAAATACAAATTCTTTGTGTAGATGGCAACAGCTAAAAAAGTTGCCACTCTTTCACTCTCAGGAGGGAAATGAGCACAGCTCCTTGAAAGAGTGGCACCCAAAAATTCACAACTCTATCTTGAGAATGGCAACTGATGTGGAAAGAAGAGAAAATTTAAGGAGGTAATATATAATGGAGAAGCAGGAAGTTAAGAACAACTGTAAACTACCTTTAAATAAGAAATTATCTTATTCTGTGGGAAAGAAAGAATAAATTGCATTGACTTACAGCATAGAGTCCACAGTGTCTCCTGAAAGGAAATACACACTGTAGGGTGGACCAGGTATGAGTTTTAGATAGAAAGAAAAGAAATTTGTATCTGTATTGGGTAACCCTTCACTCACCTTGTCTTGTGCCACTTCCCTTTGGGTAGGACACATGGATTGGTGTAGGCCAGCGCTACTTTTCAGGGGTACTGCTCAGAGACCTTCTTGGCCCATCCCTGTCCCAGGACCCTAACCCCAAACCTGTGTAAAAACTTGTTTAAAATCCACTAATCCCTACAAGAGATTAATTTGACTGGAGTGGCACAAGTGTGAAGCAACAAAGCAAAGCAACTCATATAATTCTATAATTCCTCTTCCTTTTTAAAATTTCACATTTTATTTACCATACAGCAACTGGAGCCTTTTATGCAGAAGACTTATGCAAGCCAAAATTCCTCCCAAGACCACTGTAAATGGCTTTCTGTCCATCTGTGCTTTACTCTTCCCAGTCACATTCATCCTACTAAATGTGGAATTCAATATGTAATCTCAAATCTGCTTCCCTTTTTCATGGAATCATACAAAAATTGAGGTTGGAAAAGACCTTTAGGATCATCATATTCAACTGTCAGTCATCTTCACCAAGGAACCCTGTCCTCAAGCACTACCTCCACATGTTTTTGGAACACTTTTTGTCAGAGAGGTGCAATGACTTGCAATGCATCCTGGTTTAAAGTCACTAAGCAAAAGAGTTCAGTTGAATTTCCCCCTGAAAGGGCAGATTTCTCTCTGTTGCTTTATTAAATGAATAAGGGGTCACTAGGTTGAGTGTAAATATCTGTATATATTCATATATATATATATATATATATGTATAGATATATGTGTATATAAAAGCAAAACTATCCTGTTTGGTTTCAGTGGAGGAGAGGAAGGTGGCTCATACCTAAAGATAGAGGGAGGGAAATGAAGCAATACATCACTGAATTAAATCTTTCTGGAAGAGCAGTTTCTCCTAAAAATCTTGAATTATATTTTCTAACTGAGACTCAGAAGACTGGCTAAATCCTCCTTATAACTCCCACGCTCGTTTTTTCTTTTATATGAATAAAACTTTCAGTACGGGAAAAACTCAATGATTAAAAATTACAAATGTACTGAATATGCAGCACTTTGATGCAAACATCTTTGCAGTAAAAGGCCAGGTGTTATATTAAACAGTGTTTTTATCTGATCCCTATGGAAATATTCCCTCTGGAAATGTGGCAAATCTTTCATTTTAAAGGAATCTGTGAATTCTGGAGTATTACACAGTTGCAAAAAAGTGCATTCAAATGCTAATACATCTTTGGATAAAGCTGTGGAATTGCCTCCTGCTTGACAAGTTTACATGGAGAGGAGGTTTCTTCCGACTTTTCAGAATTCCTGACAATAGCTGAGTACAAACCGGAAACTTCAGCACTGGTTGGCTTTGTCTGGTGCTATTTGATTGGAGGTGAAGTGATCTCAGTCTTGGCTGGAAGTATTTATCACACATATATACAGGGGCTGAAACTGCCAATGCATCTGTTCATTATTAGAGATAATTCTGTTCTTTTGTTTCCACCACATCTGCATTTTATAGCTGCACCTTCCAGAAGAACAATTGCCTCAAGCATCAACGTGAATGGTCCATAAAATATCTTTCTAAGTGGATTACATTAAAAAGCAGAGTTATTTATGATCACTTCTTATGACATGTTGCCTGCATAAGTTTCAGAGAAATTAAATTTTCTTGCCTTATTTTCTTTTTCTTTTCTTGTTTCCACTTCTTTCCCTTGTCAGTAATTTGAAATTAAGGCTGACAGAAAAGGGAGAAGGAGGCAAAGGAAGGCTCAGTACCATGGTTCCGTCTTTTGAAAGACCTGAAAATTCTGCTGTAAGCAGGGCCAGTTTTCTTATTTGCTCTCTGTGGGTTTTGCTCCCCTCTATTCCTTGTCAGTAAACATGATCAAAATTCAGCAGGCATGATAGATCTGATTGCAGCATCAGCTGTGAGGCTGGAACTGATTGCAAAATCATCACGAAAACCTGGCTGGGGACTGGTCTGTCACCATCAGGGAGGCTCTGACCTCCAGACTCTGGCAAACATTTGGAGGGAGAGAACATTTTTGAGTAATTAGTCAGAGAGGTCACTGCTGAAACCCCTCTTCATCAGTCCTACTTTGCACTTGTCTGTCTGATTCCCCATCAGGGCTGGTTGAAATGTAAAATTAGTGACATCCAGCCCCTGACATTCAAAGGGAGAACACAGAAGCCAAAACCAGCCAGGCTATAAATCACAGAATGATAGAATGGTTTGGGTTGGAAGGGATCTTAAAGATCATCTCATTCCAACCCCACTGCCATGGGAAGAGATGCCTTCCACCATACCAGGTTGCTCAGGGGTCCTGAGTGTTTTTAATTACCAAAGAAGCTTGTAAACAACAGAACCTCTTTAAATAAAGAGGTTCAATCACCTCCTCACACATGGAAATAGAGGGGAGAAATGCATGCCTAGTAAGAGAAAAACCTCTCCTCTTTAGTTGCATGTGATAGTAGTTTGCTATTAAAGCTTAATTAAATAAGATGTTTTTAAGGATTTTTCTTGAAATTTAGTAAAATAAGAAAAAGCTATAAAGATCTGGTTTTTGTTTTGGGGTTTTTTGTTTGTTTGTGGGTTGTTTGTTTGTTTGTTTGTTTGGGGGGGTGTTCATTTGGAAATTCTCTGGAATATTTTTTTCATCTGAAAGTCTCTGAAAACCTCCTGAAATCAGTCACTTGGGGGGAGATCCAGGCTTTTGAAATGTCTGATTTTCCTAAGCAGTTCTTATCTCCAATTCCAAAACTGAAGCACAGACTCTGCAGTCACACAGATTGCAAGGGAAGGTGAAGAACCTACTGATCCAGTGGAGAAACTGCTGCTCCTGGTGCAGATATGCACGCATTGTCTACTTTATTCCTGGGTATGTTCATAAAGGCTTGCACACGCTTTTTAACTGAAAGCTCACATGGGTGGAACTTGTCTGCTTTTAACAGTATTTTAGCAGGCTTAAAAAAAATTAATTCTGTTTTACTCTTGGAAGTAAAGTGACAGATGGTAAAAGAGCAGGAGGGTTAGCAGGAAGAATATTGTAGGAGGCTGTGCAGATAAAAAAATAAAACTTAGCTAATAAATAAGGTAGAGGTAATAATGCCTGTGGAGATTTTATATATATATATATAATAAAACCACAAAATCTGGACTCAAGCTTGTTAATATGTCTCTTCTTTTTAATAATGATTCCCAAATCTAGCAAAGCCCTTTTTTTTGAGAGTATATTTGATGGAGGAATCACTGCGTGTTGCCATGGTGTTAGATTTTCTTTTTCAGAGTGGAACCACACATTTAAAAAAGAAACCTTTACCTTGTTGCTATGCAAACATGACTTGGTGTTATTACATCCCCAGAAAGCAGAACAACAATACTGCAAGAATGTCAATATTCTGATAAGATAAATGCTCCCTTTCTTTGCCCTTTCACTCAAGTGCAATGCTGCAGTAATACTTAAAACTGATGAATTCTCTGGAGGCCAGGCTGCAAAATTTCCAGTGTACTTGTCACTTCTGTATAAAAATTACTCACTAATATCCTACCCATGGCTCTATTCAGACCCAAACTCCAACCTCGTTGTATAAAGGTTTGCTTGAAAGCAGCAAAATTTAGTTCAGGGTTAATAGAATTTTGTTACAAGTGATTGGGAAGAATCTCGTGCTAAAAAGGGATCAAAGGCCTTTTTAAGTGGTGTTCTGTGCTACAGCTGCCTATTTTATTCTACAAGCAGTGGTGTGGTTGCTGCCAAACCCATCACCTTGGGCTTTCCACTGGAATATATGCAGTGTCAGGTAGCAGCTGGTTCTGAGTCTTGATTCCCTTTCTCCACAGCCCATTTCTGCTGAAAGATAAAATCAGTGATAGCAGCTTGGGCAGCTTTTTCACCAGAAAGTTACAAGAGATTCATAACCATAGAAGCACCAGAGACTCATTGGATTATTTGCGTTAGAAAAGACCTTAAAGATCATCTCGTTCCAATCCCTGCCAAGGGCAGGAATAACTTCCACTATCCCAAGTTGTTCAGGGCCCCAGCCAGCCTGGCCTTGGACACTTCCAGGGATGGAGCAGCCACAGCTTCTCTGGGAATCTATGCCAGGGCCTCACCACCCTCACAGGGAGGAATTTACTCATGACATCTAATCTAAACTTTAAAGTTTCGATTATTTAGAAATCTAAAGTTTAAAGCCATTCCCCCTTCTCCTGTCCCTACCCGTTCCTCCCATAATGCTCTGACAGTGGTGCTGGGGAGGTGGGTGGCTGTTCCAGTTTCTGGGATGGCTGAACAAAGAATGTTTAAGCAGATGAAATTGAACCCCATCCTCATTTGGACTCAGTTGCATTATTGCACCTTTAAGCTTACCCAGATGACAAAATTATTTACCCTGCAGATTGGTTCAAACTCTTTAATTATCAGAAATGTAGAATGGCAGCAAACGTGCAATATCCATACAAAGAAATCAATTTAGGACAGATACAGGGAAACAGTTCCAAACATGATCTTAGGGTAACACTTCCAGCAGCCTTTTGTAACCAGAATGCAATGGAAACAGGAGCATTTCTTCCTTTCCCCCTTAGAACATAAAGGGCCGTGTCACACTATGATTGTGGTAATCCACCACTATGCTACATCACAATGTGTCTGCCAGGGCAGCCTGTCACAAAACATGCCACCAATTAGCCCAGACACTAATTACATTTTTCCTCTTGCTTTGCACAGGGTCTATAACCAGGCCATGAAGAAAAACATCCCACCCTGTTTTAAGAGTTAGGGAAAGCAGTGAATGAGATTAGTTCCATAGACAATCTCCTTTGATTTACTTCATTAACCAATGAACTAATTAGATTTCTTGCTCCTCAAAATACTTTCTGAGAGTCTTGTTTTTGTAGTTACGAAGTCTGACATTAATTTTTCGGTGCCTTTTTAACCCACTTAATAATGGATTAACATTGAAAGGGCTGGAAAGAATAATTAGTGTTTAAATGAAAAGTATTGAGAAAAAAACTAATCAGCTATGAAACTTTAAAGCTTATGTTTTTTCCAACTCTTATTTTTTTACCTGCAGGGCAAATGTTTTCACTTTGAGGTCTTTATTTCTTTTTCACATTCCTCTGAAATGTCTGTTCAAACACATCATCAGGTTGTTGGGCTGCTTAGCTGAGTTTAAGTGGCAGCTGCTTTCCTGGAATAAAAAGATTGCAAAAATTAAAAATTGAACTTAAACCTCTGAACTTCTCAGGGTCTAGATCAACTTTCTTTTCAAGCAGGCTGCATCTTGCCAGTCCTCAAATGACCTCCTCATTAAAATGGTACTTCCAGGAATGGCATCCCAAGGACCATCCCTTCCAGTAATTACATGCTAGGAAGATATTCTTGGAGGTCATTGCTGTTGAGAACTCAGAAATTCTGAATTTGAGACAAGGGCATCAGTTTCTCTCAGCTGAAAGCAAGGGCAAGACACAGCTTTGGTGTGTCTGGAAAGGCTTGTTCAGCCCTGAAGCCAAAACTCAGGCAGGGAACTTTGTGCTTTCGGGGATTCAGAAATCCCTGCATCAAAATGTGCAGTGCCCTCCCATCCCAGCTGAGCACTGGTGGAGATGGAATTCACTGGTGGCATTTAACCCAAGACATTTTGCTGTCTTGCTTTTCCCTGTTAGGACATTAACAGCAATCAATGCCATCAAGCAGATGTGTTGAGGCAAATTCCATCCCTATAAATGGCTAACCTCTCCAAAGAAACCTCATTCTAACCCAACCCAAACATGATCATGAGGCAGAGAGGCTTTTAGTCTCATTGCTCCAGGTGGTATCTATTTCTTTGGTGAATATACAATAAAAAACATTTATTATTTCTTTATTTTCTGTGCCTGGAGAGTTTTTGAGTTACTTTGGCTGCCCACATTTGAACTAAATTAACTGTCTGCAGATAATGAACACCAAAAGACAGCTGGTTTGGTGTATGTTATGCGTTGAAGTCTGAGGAAGAAAAATAACACTTGAATGCATTTTTACAGCCATCCACCTATTAATCTCTCAGATAATTTCTGCACAACATTCTTGTAATATTCTGCAAGGTCCATTCTTCTGCTTTGCTTCTCTTCCTACAAGCAGCCTGTCCCGAGCAAATTTCCTTTCACAAAGAATGCAAGCTGCATTAAGTCTTGGATAACTTCCTAAGCCGAAATCATCTATCCAGAGAGACTGTGAAATAAAATTTCTCTTTATTTATTTTTAAAAAACAATTTAGAACTTTTATCTAGGCTGCCTATAAATTCAAGATTTAATTTCATGGTCTCGATTCCCCAAACGTACTGGGAGATGAACAATTATGACTGCTTTCTAAGTTAATTTCTTTCTTTGGAACAAATTCTTTTGGTGGCTGTTTTTCTTATGACATTCTCCCTAATTCATCGATCACATATTGGCTCTTTGAAATAGTAGAAGTGTTTAGGGTTAATATCAGTAAAAGAAAACAAAAGCAAATGCTCTGAACCTTAGTTCTACCTCTGTGTTATCCAAAACAAACCTCCTTGAACAGATCCCAGCAAAATTTCTCTGTAAAGAAGAAACACCCAATGCACAGAAAATCTCTAAGTGTGGTAAACAGAGTAGGGACGTAGCAATTTCCTGAGCTTTTAAAGAAGCAATAGGTAAATAAATGCAATTATGACCAAATCAGATGAGTCACAATCAGATAATCACCCTTGAATTTCTTTTAGGGATTTCCTAAAAGCCAGTTCAGTCAGGCTTTCCTCTACAGATTTCTTTTGTGACACGCCAGCACTTCTAAAGACTTTAGCTGTTTCTACCAGATGATGCTTTTTATTTTTTAATCACTTTAATCATCCAGTTGAACCCAGTTAGCCAGAGTAGAATGGAAATACCACCTAGCAATTAACAGGTTTACCCTTTATGTGGGAAGACTGTAGCAAAAAGATCCTGATATTCTTGAAACCCGTATTTCAGCACAGTGGGTAGCAAATGCCCATTAGTGGTGATCAACCCATTAATGAACATAATTAATTCTTACACTGCTTACATCTAATAGCTGAAGGCTCAGATCACTGCTGTGTTTAAAAAAAAAATCCCCCAAACCTGCCAAATTAGATCCTTTTCTCTGAGTAAAAGGACCCTGCACTCCCTGCAGCCATTTTGCTCTTTAAGATATTAAGAATAATTTTTCTGCCTGGAATTTAGAAGGACATCACTGGACATAAGTAGAGCTAGGCTTTAAGGAGCAGATTTTAGTAGTGTGGCTCTATTTACACGACCCTGTGACCAGGCACAATGATTCACAGTGCTCTGTGAGAATGTAATATCACAGTATTGCTACTGCAGATAAAGAGAGCTCCCTTCGCCTGTCTGTTCTATCAGACACAGTGAACTCAAATGCCCCAGCTCTTCATCCTACTAAACTTTCCTTATGCTGACTGCTAAGAGATCACATCAATCCTGCTTTTAGTGTTGTCACACATGTAACCATCTGGCATCAGGACAAGTGCCAAAACATGACTTGCATATTTGCTGGATTGGGGGACAGACGTGTTTCACTGTGAGCTGAGCCAAATTTTTGTGATATGCACAAATATTGCTTCTCCCCACAGCTTGGAGAACACAAGTTTTCACAGAGCTTGTTAACTCCAGTCCTCATCCCCTGCATTCTGCCCCTGCTCTGAGCCGTAAAAAGTCTTTATGTTTGGCAGGTCAGTAAAAACTAGAGCATCATCCTGTTTATTTTATAGCTAACTTCATTAGCAAGAAACAGCAAGGACTGAAATACAGGGCTGTAAAAGCCCAGCTTAGGTTTGTAACAAAATGTTATTCAAGTAATTAGTCCACTTAAACTTTCTAATGTGGTCTCTTGGTTTCCAAAGTACTAAAATGCTTTTTAATGACTTTTCTGTGGTTTTTCATTGGTTTGGCATCCTGGCTTTCAGCATGAAAGAACAGGCCATATCTTAATATCTCTGATCTTTGTGCCAGGATCTCAGATGGTACATGTTGACATGACACCCACGGAGCCAGCTGAAATATGTCACTTTTCACCAGCTGAACCTTGTCATGCTTTTCATTAACAAGTCTCAAAGAACTCAGCTGTACTTCCAGTTCAGTCTTCATTTTTTGCCTAGTGATGGGGGGGAAAAAAAAGGTCAACTAAAGAAGTAGGTACATAACTTTATAGTGAATAGCTTTGTACTTGTGTTGTGCTGTTCCTCTTCTTGTGCTTAAAAGATATGAAACTTAGATGTCTTGGAGCTCCACCTGCAGAGCTGCCTCCAGCTCTGAGGTCCCAGCACAAGAAGGATGTGAAGATGTTGGAATGAGCCCAGAGGAGGCCACCAAGATGCTCAGAGGGATGGAGCAGCTCTGCTGAGAGGAAAGGCAAATAGAGAATTTTGATTTTTCAACCTAGGGAAGAGAAGGTTTCAGGCTGACCTAATTGTGGACTTCCAGGATGTGAGGAGGGCCTGTAAGAAAGATGGAGAGGGACTATTTACAAGCACATGCATTGATAATGCATTTATGATCCTGTCAGGTAGTGACAGGACAAAGGGGAATGGCTCCAAACTGAGAGAGGATGGGTGTAGATTAGATACTGAGATGAAATTGTTTACTCAGAGGGTGGTGAGGCCATGGAACAGGCTTTGCAGAGAAGCTGTTGTGGCTCCATCCCTGGAAGTGTTCAAGGCCAGGTTGGATGGAATTCTGAGCAATCTGGGATAGTGGAAGGTGTCGCTGCCCGTGGCAGGGGGTGGAAAAGAATGATCTTGATGAGTACTGGACTCAGTTGAACCATGTGTGCTAAACATTCTGAGGACTACTTTAATATTAGAAACTAATCCCAGCTTCCCTCAGTTTGTTTGAGTTGCTAATGGATTAAAGGATATGTTCTTTGATATTTTTTTCCCCCCTGATTTTCTTATGCTGTTTACTCAAAACTGGACAGAAAACAATTTCCATTCTGTGGGAGAAGGGTGAAGAAAAAAAAAAACCAAACCAAAAAACAACAAAGCAAAGGCATTTCAAAACATTTTATTTTTAATCAGATTGAATCTTATTACAACTGTATGCAAACATGGATAAGAAATGTTAATGTAGCCTAGACAACTTTCCGAGAAAGAGAACTAATCAGATAAACATTTACTGTATCAGAAAAACACTTCAAAGGTTTCAAAACAACCTTGATAGCCTTTGAAAAAGTATGTGTAACTTTTAGACAAAATTTTGCAAACATTTTGCATGGGATTTATATCACTTAACTTCATCAATGAGGACAATAAGTCTCTAAGCTAAATGGAATTCTCCCTCCAGAGCAGAACATTATCATTGTCATCATGCTGGTTTGGAGACATAAGCAAGAGAGAGTTTGTAAGGAGAGGTAATATTTTTATTATGTTGGAAAAACCGAAACACATCTCTCAGTAGTTCAGACTTCACATCTGAAACTGAAGATTGAGAAAAAAAATGCACTTCTAGTGGGTGATTCATCCCTTCTTAAGATAGATTGGGTGACTCACCCTCTGCAGGTTCTTATTCATCTCTATTGACCAGAGGAGGATTCTGGCTGACAAGTGAGAGTAAACACCTAACTCTGAGACAAAAAGAAAAATAGAATAGGTGATATGGACTCCACCATGCAGGTGTAAGTGTTTCTCATATGAACTTTATTCTTCCTTCCATTTATTGCATTGTTTCAGATTGCATTTATCTCCCCAGAGAGACATTTTTGCTCTCTAAACAATTCAGAGCACTCCTGGCAAAGAGATGTAGGAAACTTTAGGGATTACAATATCTCACATTAATATCTGGTTGATTTTAGTTGATGATGAAATGACAACATAGTTATTGTTGCAGAATGGGGTAGAAAAAACATCCAACAACTGGTGAATATGTTCTCTCCATCGCCCTGAAGTTCTCAATACACTGTCCCATATTTTCCATACGACATAAGCACACAAACAGCTTTCCTTTTTTTGTCTCCCACTGTGATTAACAGTGAATTTTTATAATAACCACTAATTAAAGTAATTAAAGATCAGTACTTGCTGGACATAATTTCTAAATCATTCTGCTAAAGGAGAAATGTTCATAAGGACTAAATAAATACATCAGTGTGCATTAAATGCCAATCTAACTGGAGACTTCTTTTTTGTGTGAAGAATAGACACCCAAGACGGAGTGGGATAAGGTGGGATATATTGTCAGAAGTAGTATCAATTGTTCATTTGGTTGGGCTAGAGACAGAAATGGATCAATTTTCTCTCTTTCTGGTGGTGTTGAGCCTTCTGGAAAGAGGAAGGTCAAGAGGAGGAGCCCTCTAGCAAGGCCAAGAAAGAGCAACACAGCTCTCAAAAAGAGACCAAAAGCATCTGGTGAACACATTTCCAACAGGCATCTTTAACCAGAGACTCAGGAACAAACCAGATGTGTCTTCCAGAGGCAGGTCAGGCTGAACTGACTCAGGAAAGACTAGATATTTAAATATAGTCCTTGATATCTAGCTATTTCCATCTTACCTCTATTGAATTATGGGGCTTTTTTCCCCAGCACCTATGACCATTTCTGTCCCTGGTTGGTGCATGAACACTGACAACAGCAACATCCTCTGAAATTACAGCAGTTCTTTTATAAGATGTTAGGTAGGTAATTCCTTATTTTGCTGCAGGTCTCTTCCTGGTGTCTTTGCCTACTTTGGACATGAACAACAGAGACAAAGACAGAAGTCTGTGGAGATGATTTCCCTCTGGATGAGACTGAAGCCTGGATTGCATTTGCATTGATGCCACTGGAGGGGAGAGAGGCCAAAGCAGAGGAGCCAGAGTTCTGTTTCTCCTTTTCTCTCATGAAAGTCAAATATCTCCGCTCTTCCAAGCATGCTTCCTGGTGTGCATTCCCTTCAGCTGATGAGGTTCATCCACCCTGACTAATGGACCTGCTGAGAGAAGCCAAATGCTGCAGAGCATTATATGGCTTGCAGGAGAGCCAAGACTGGCATGCACTGCCCATCCTGGACGCATTTGTAACTTGCTTAATTCTGTGAATGCTGTGGATAACTGCCAGGTGATTGCTAGAGGTACATATATATTAGAGGCTAGCAAGGGTAAGGTTGAGAAATTTGTGAAAATTTAGTTCGTTTTTGTCTTGTGTCCTTTATATAATTTACTATTAGTGACTAGGTAACCTGACAATTTTTTTGCTTGTTTGGTTTTTTTTGTAACATTTTCCTACCCTTTCCAGTCAGCTATTAAATTCTGAAATGGCCAAGTTTTGCTTCTTGTGTGAATTTCCATAAAGTTTAGACTGCATGCTTTGCCAGGTGTTGCAGAGGCCAGCAAATCTCCAGGGAAGTTATGCAAATGGTGGGATGCAGAGCGTGACTGGGAGCACATGACTGTGTGGATACAGCTCTGGCCATGGACTCAGCAGGGTATTAGTCCTAGCATTGCTTTCTCTCTGCTCTGTGATTATTAGCACACCACTCCAGGCTGTCTTCTGTACCCAAAGCAGTAGACTGTAAAGTATATATTTATCTAAGATGTCTCCACTCTTTTCATCTTATTTTGACAGAATCACAAGGTTGGAAGAGCCCTTCAAGATCATTGAGTCCAATCCATGCCCTAACACCTGAACTAAACCATGGCATCACGTGCCACATCCAAGCTTTTTTTAAACACATCCAGGGATGGTGACTCCACCACCTTCCTGGGTAGACCATTCCTGTATTTTATCACTCTTTCCATTAAAAAAAAAACAAACAAAAAACTAAACAACAACCTTTTCCTAATATGCAGCCTAAGTTTCCTTTGATGCAGCTTGAGACTGTGTCCTCTCATTCTGTCAGTTGCTGCCTGGACAAAGAGACCAGCCTCCAGCTGGCCACAGCCACATTTCAGGGAGCTGTAGAGGGTGACAAGTTCACCTCTGAGTTTCCTTTTCTCCAAGCTAAACAGCCCCAGCTCCCTCAGTCCTTCCTCACCGGGTTTGTGTTCCAAGCCCCTCAGCAGCCTCGTTGCCTCCTCTGGACGTGCTCCAGCCCCTGAACATCCTTCCCAAACTGAGGGCCAGAGCTCGACACAGCACTCCAGGTGTGGCCTCACCAGTGCTGAGCACAGGGGAAGAATGACCTCCCTGCTCCTGCTGGCCACACTGTTCCTGACACAGGCCAGGAGCCATTGGCCTTTTGGCCACCAGGGCACACAGCTGGCTCACATCCAGCCTGTTTAAGACCAGTCTTAAACTCTCTCTGGCTCCTTTCAGAGACTCTTTAAAATTGTTTCAATTCATATCTGGTCAGAATGCCCAGATCTCATGGACAACTACAGAGTCCTTCCTTAAGGATGTGCATCTCAGAGTTCATTAAAGCTGAGGGCAAAGCCTCCACCTGTGAACAAAGGCTGATTATCAGAACTCACTGATCTGTCCTTTATCCCTCCATTGTCACAATGAAAGTACTGCTCGAATGTGTTTTGGGTCCAGTGAAATTCCAACCCCATTCATAACTTTGAACATCAAAGTCCTCCAGTGGATCAGCCCCTGTCAGCTAAGGACTTGTTTCCCTGCAGTCCCTATATTTCACAGAGACTTAGAGACACATTCTTTGTGTTGGATGGGAGAAATGTTGATAACACACTGATAATTTAATTGTCATTAAGTTGTATTTACCCTCAATCAAGGGTTGTTCAGTTTCCTGTGTTGTACTGTTCATCATCTGGTTTTGGTTTTTTTTTATTGCATTTTATTTTTATCTCCTTCTTTAATATCTCCTTTCATCATTTTTATTGTCATCACCATTATTTTATTTTACTCCAATTATTAAATTGTTATTTTCTCAATCCACAAGTTTTACCTTTTTCTGATTCTCTTTCCCCATCCCACCCAAATGGGATTGAGGGAGGGAATGAGCAGCTGCAGGTGCTCCAGTTGTGGTCTGAAGTCAAACTTTGGTACCACAGGGAAAAAAAAAAAAACAAAAAACAAAAAACAAAAAACAAAACAAAACAAAAAAAACAAAACCAAAAAAAACCAAAAACAAAAACCAAACATAAAGACCCCATCCTAAGATTTTATGAACTCTTGAGCACCATCTTGAAAAACACAGAGATAAGGCAAAGTGTGCCTAATAAATGGTTAAGCACAGTGGTTAAATGTGTGTTCCACTTGGATAATTGCAGAGTTGTGTCTGCTCTAATGGATACTTGCCTGTTTCCAGGGAATATTGATTTTTGACCCAGCTAGATCATCCCTTGACACTTGGACTTTCTTGCCACAGATATCTGCAAGAAATAGATCCTTGAAATCAGAAGGTGTGCAGGGCTGAAATGGCTGTTGGAAAGGCAGAGACATGACAGAACCCTGTACAGAGAAACACTGACCCTGACTCAGAGAGACGCAAGTTGCCACAAATTTCTCAGTGTCCCAGGATCCAGCTCTGACAGAGGCTCGGTGACCCTGATGTCATAATTTGAGTGCACTGCACATTGTCGGGGAGGTGTTCTGTTCCTTTGATTTGGCCCTCAGGCAAGACAAGCAAGAAGGAAAAAAAATATTTTATTTGGAGACATCTGTTTTGAGATATTAACTAGTAAATAATGCATAAGTTGGGATGAAGCTTTGGCACCAGAGGGTTGTGTAGCTTATTAAAACAAATAAGAGAACCATGAAGTAATACTGAATTTTACACTTGGTCCATGTCTTGCTAGATAGAGCTAAATAAGTCTAGGAGACGATAAGCTAAGGGGAAACAGACTTTTGTTTGGGGTTTTTGTTTGTTTTCTTGTTTGCCCAAGGTTAATATTTCCATAGAGTAGTGCATGGTCATTCCCACCAAGTGATGTGAAGGTCGTGTTCTGTGTGGTAAGGAGGGAAACATACCATTGTATCGCTAATGGAAAACAGCCCTTGGCTCAACCATCCTTCCCTCTCTTCCTGTGGTAAAGCTCAGTCATTTCTAAGTGGCTTCAGATACCAACAAGAATTCCATGAAAGCCTCCTCTGATACTGGATTACATGGAATTTCTGTGCTATAGTTGGTAAAGTTCAGACTCATCAGTAACTCAGCTATCCATCAATTGGGATAAAGGAACAGGTACAGAGACAGCTGAAAGAAACATCCCCACCTTCCTCTAGCCAAGATGCAAGCCAACATTTCTTTTATTCCATTTGGTTTGTGCAGTAGTAAACTCACTCGCTTTGTAAGAACTAACTTTTCATCTCCATCTCCTGCCTTGACAGGGGTTGGACTAAAGGATCTCCAGAGGTCCCTTCCAACCCTAAAAATTCTGTGATCCTGTGATCTGTGTTGAAGCCACCAACTGGCCTAAATTGACATAGACTTTAATTTTGGGTCAGTTTTCCTAGTCAGGAGGACTGAAAACTCCAAAACTCCACCATGCTCCCTTAAAAATTTGGAATGGAATTAAAATCTGGGGGAATTGTTGAGTAGAACTACAGTGCTGTGTAGAACACAGACTCTGTTGTTTCCATGTATTTTAAGGCTGTTTTGCAAAGTTGCTGAAGTGATCATGACCCAAAATGCGGCCTTCATAAAGACTTTATCTGTCTCTCTGAAGAACATGTGAACATTTAATAATGGGAGAGGATGAGATTTTCTTCCTGGCAAAATGAGAATGCAAGGAGAGAGAAGTCAAGGAGAGAGTAAAGGGAGGTCAGCAAAGACCAGCAACTGAGGGGGTATTTCTGAACCAAATGGACAAAACTGGATTCCTCAGGGCACATTAAAGCTCAGACAGGACAGAGAATGGATGAAAATCCAAGATTCACACACCTCATTGTGGCTGAGGGAGGCCCTGATGTGTGCTCTGCACAGGCTTTACTGGGTATTGATTAATTATGGATTCATAAGGAGAAAATCTTAGCTGTGAGGGTGATGAAACACAAGAACAGATTGCCCAGAGAAATTCTGGATGCCCCATCCCTGGATGTGCTCAAGGCCAGGCTGGATGAGGCTTTGAATAGACTGGTCTGTCCATGGAAGGCTGTTGGAATTAGATCATCTTTAAGGTGCCTTCCAACACAAACCATACCATGATTCTTTGATTTGATGGTTCTATGTTTTCATGATACTATGATATAAGTATTAGCTAGTTCGTTAACTGAACATTTGATGTTAAAATTCATCTTGATCCAGCAGGAAATTTGATCATTGATGATAATGGTCCAAAAAGCTGTGAAATTGTCCTTTAAATCATTATGTTTATGGTGTTCCTCAGCCCAGAGACATTGTCTTAATCTTCTCTGAATTGATTTCGTTAAGGTATCCATAAATCCATAGGGATTGTTTTGACAGAAAACAGCTATTGAAATTCCAGATATTTCTAAAATAGCACAGTCTCCCACCCCAGAATATTCAGTTAAGTTAGCCTCTAGAGGCAGGTCTAAGGTCACAGTGAAAAGAAAAGGACATCACAAATTCTTAACTCCAGTGAGACACTTGATGTCTAAATGATACTTTTCTGTGACTTTTGTCCTTTATTTGTAAATAGTTTCCTTTCATTTCAGTATATCAATGCCTGCAAAATTGGATGTGCTTTAAAATGTACAAAAAGGGATTAAATTAATTTAGCAGAGATCTGAGGAGTATTTAGCATTTTGTACAGACTTAATATATCCCCCTGTGTTTAGCATCTCTCACCCAACACCAATGAAATTTCTACTAGAATTAGTAAATCTCTTTCATTTACTTACTTAGAAGAAAATATTTAATAGATGCCACAGGAATTTTGCAAATTGCTCTAGTTCAGATTCTGATTAATAGGAAACGTCAAATGTATAAATAATTTATAGTCTTAAATAAGTGCTCTTTCGTACTTAAATCTTGGGGATAGATGTAGGCTCAGAATATTTCATTATAACTGTTTTATTCATACTTATTTCTTAATTGAGCTTCACATTAAGGTGAAATAGAAGCATATTTAGGACGGAGATGAGTGTCATTGTCATTATCTCCAAAGGACAAAATGGTCCCAGTCTGTAAAAGTATTTAGTCAATCTCAAGTTGGCTTGATTAAACAAAAGTCTGAAAAATTATTTTAGGCTTAAGCACCTAAAATCAGAGGAGGTGGAAAACAATCTAATAAGCTTAGTGTGAAGAAGAATATCTCCTAAATCTGACTGATGAGTGACCAGCTAGTCATTTTCTGCAATGAGTTACAATTTAAATTAAGAGCTTGTTCCTTTGAAGCTTGATTTGTCCCTAAGATTAACTGAAATATTTTTAGAATGTTTTAGGAACAGATGCTTTTTGTCTTGGTGGTTATTGAGGGCATTTTCTGAGTTATTTATTGCAATAATATTGATGCTGTGGGCAACATTTACTGAACTTTAGTTTAGAGGTAGGAGATTTCATCAGAGACATCTGATTCAAGCCCAGCCTAGACCAAAACAGACTCAGAATATTTATCACACATCACCTTTTTTACTGAAACAAAGCTAGGAACTGCAGGAGCAATATTCATAACACAAAAACTACAACTGTAAATTGGCATGTAATTATCCTCTTGTTGGTAGTCTCAGCAAACAGGTGAAATCCTAACTGTTGAAATGGTACTGAATTTTCATCCACTTTGTCCACAACAAGCTCAGACACTTTGGTGGAGCATAAATGGGAGGTTTCATTGCTGTTGCACAAAGGGAATTTGTGAGGCTTTTTTTTTTTTTTTTTACATTTTTTTCCCGGGATTTCCAATTTTCTTCCAAGAACACAGAAGGAGAAAGTTATTTGAGATCAACTATAAGGCCTGGTAAATCCTTATATACTGAAGATGTCTGGTAGTTCTTAACCTGTTTGAGAAAACACTCGAACAGGATCTACTGGCTCCCTTCCTGGTGATCTGCCAGGTGGTGTTAGACATGTCCATGGTCAGTTTATTTCCAAGGAGAAGATCAGAGAGGGAAGAGGAAAACACAGATCTTTCCATCTGCTGTAATCCCTTTGAGCCTGGAAGGATTGCAGAGAATAGTAAGATAACACACATACGGCTGCAGCCCATAAAAGTTCCCCTTTAGGAACAACAATTCCCAACAAGCTGTTTAAACCTCCTCAGCCATCATACAGGAGGGATCAGTAATTCCAGAGGATGATTCATCCCAGTCTGAGATGGATGTCTAACATAAGTGGGATGAATTACTCACCAGACACATTATGTCTCTTCAGAGACTGAAATAAGTATGTCACCAAAAGTGTGGGGAAAAAAAGAGCAAAAATGTTATAACATTTTTGGCGTTACAGAATCAAGGCAATTATTTTATTCTGGCCAGGATGTTGTTCTGAACAGAATGTGTAACAGAAATAATTTCATCCACACATTGGATGGGTTATGCAGAGAAAATCCTTCCATAACACATGAATTTTAGTAGGTTTTTTTTTTTTTTTCACATATTTTAGAAATATTTGAAAAATTCATTGGTTTGATGCTCATAGGTCTCAAATAGGGCAGTTGTTAGTATTTGGGATCCTATTGGATATGGATTTCTTTGCCTCTGATGTTAATTAGGTTCTCATTCTCCATTCTTTTATCTCTCTTTTCCCATGCCAGGTGTGGATTGATGTTCATTAATGATTATTAATGGTCATTATCCTTGGTGTATCTCCTGAGCTACCCCCAGTCTCTTGAGGTTCTCAGCTCCTCAGACTTCTCCTGGTGGAGCTGTCCCCAGAAAAGGAACTTCAATTCCCTTCCCTGGCACAAAAGAGAATGAAACTGACTTCAGTTACATTTAAAAAAAAAAAAAAAGAA
>VWZN01001870.1:229619-245526 GCA_013396955.1 Regulus satrapa
CCCCAAAAAACCAAAACCAAACCAAACCAAAGCAAAACAAAAACCCCATATAATTCCCAGTAATTGTGCTCAAGTTGTCACCCAGCTTACCCTTGGCAGTTATGACTTGCAGCAGGAGTTAAATGCCCAGCCTACTCAGAGGTTGGTTTCACGGCTATAACTCAATGGTCTTTTCATCCCATTTATTGCAATTGTCTCCTTTTTATTTTCTCTAAAAAAAATAATGAGGGCCAAATTGGAAATGCAATGAGAGCAGTGGTTATCAGAACATCCCTCTTATCTGAGAGTGATCAGTTATATGACTAAAAAATCTGATGTGTGTTGAAAACCCAGTGCATTTATTTATAACTGGAGGTACCCATATAAATCCCCAGGCTCAAATCATGTTCAGATAAACAGCTTGAGGCTGATTTATTTTATTTTTAAAGGCATGGCTTTTCTGTAGAAACACAAGCAGCAAAACTTGTCCTTGCTGCCTAATTTTCCTCCTTTAACTGCCAGGAATGTTTTTGTATGGCTTATATTTTGATTGCATTTGCTATTGGGGCAGAAGGAAAGGCTGGAGAGCAGTCTGGGAGCACTTTTAAAAGACTGAGGTGAATTTTTTTTCTCTCTCACTTTATTTGAGAAGCAGAGGAGACCAGCACACATTGAATTAACCTTGCAGTGCTGCTGATTGAGCCTTCTGCTCCTTCCATGGGAGGAAAAGCCCCTTTGGCTTGGAATAATAGAAGGAGTAATGATGGAAAAGACTTTTAAGACCAAGTGCAAGTCAGCAAAGCACCAATTGCTGTATACACACATTTTTGGATCACTTTCAGTGACGGTGACTCCAGCACTGCTCTGGATTGCCTGCTTCAATCCTTGAAGTTTGTTCTGAAATCCAGTCCAAACCTTCCCAGATGCAATTTGAGGCCATTTCCTCTCATCCTGTCACTGGTCACCTGGTAGAAGAGGCATCCTCCAGCAGCATGTTGGTTCATACCTGTTCAGCACCACCAGCAGATCAAGCCCCAGGTGTTTTTTCCAGAATTCCAATATGCAAATTTTGATTTCTAAAAAATGAAAAAAAAATACATTATAGATTTTTTTTTCCACACAAGATAAAAATTCTGTCTAGTATTATCAGTTATATTTCATTAGTGTGAAGTATATTTTATTCAACACTTTCTGCAAAGTAGCAAGGACTCCATACAATGGTAATGTTAAGATATTCATTTAGAGGGAAATTTAAAAGAGTGTTTTCTTTATTGAAAGGAAAACATTTTGACTTTGTCAGAACTATAAGATGAAGTGATGATGGTTCATTTTATCATTTCCATGTTAAAAATGCCACAGAAATAGGGCACATTTCTTTGTAGTGTTTAGATTAAATTGCACTTTCTGCTGAAAAATTGTCTTGTCAATTTTACTTGTGGCTGATTTTCCTCCTCCTTTTCATCTTTTTGTCCTATGTGTGTAAGGTTGCCAAGCTATCCTTTCTACTTAAAACTATCCAGTTTTGGGGCATGGATTTCAGGAGGAGAGAAGAATTGTTTCTAGTGCTGTTACTGATATAGCAGAACATTTTATGATGTGAACAAATATTTGCACTGTGCTTATCCCCATTAAATGTTATCAAATTCAGGGCAGATAGACCAGCTCAGATTCCTAATTTATACAGCCCTGACATGGACCAGAAGCTGAGTCTCAACATAAGAATCATAGAATATTTTGGGTTGCAAGGAACCTTAAAGGTAGTTTTGTTTCAACCCCCTGCCATGGGTGGGGACACCTTCTACTGTCCCAGGTTGCTCCAAGATCTGTCCAGCCTGACCTTGAACACTCTCAGGGATGGGGCAGTCACAGCTTCTCTGGACACCCTGTGCCAGAGCCTCCCCACCCTCACAGGGCAGAATTTCTTCCCTATATCTAATCACAACCTGCCCTCCTTCATTTTCAAGCCAGTGTAATCTGTAAGTAATGCTGTTTATACTCACTTCAGCCATATTTGCAATATGGGCCAATTTCAGTCAAATTTAACAGATGCAGAAGTCACAAACATTATATTCTTAAACACTGTGTGAAAATAGCCTAATGAAAGAGAGAGAATTGTTAATGTCCCTGCTCAGAGAGAAATTACTCCATTAACTGAATGCTTTGCAGACACCAAGGGATCCCTTCAGGATCCATAAGTCCAGGAGAAACCTTTGTCACTTTGGGTTTTTATGAACCATTTGCCAAAAATCATAAGACAAAACAGTTCCCCAGATGCTTCTATTTGTACAGCAGACAAGCTGGCTAATCCTCAGAGTGTCAGGAATTACATATTTGCATTTCCACAGTTGCATGAGAATATAATTAATATTGAACTATAAAGTTAAACAGTAACACATTCCTAAATTTTCCTGGAAAATAAAGGTATTGTAAACAACACTCACAAGTCCACTATGGAAAGTTAGGGAAGCCTCAGGGATGTCAAATAATCTTCAGGATCTTTCCAATATTTACAATCCTTCCAGACTGACATGGCTGCCAGTTCACCCATTGAGAACTTGCCATGAGTAGCACCTCCCTGTGCATGGAAAACCTGCAGCACTCTCACTCTGATGAGTTAAAAGTGCATAATTTAGCAGATCAATATTACTTTGTTTGCCTGGGCAAACTGTGTGAACTATGCTGCAAGAATAACATAAAATTACATAATGGTTTGGATAGGAAAAGACATTTAAAGGTTGTCTAATCCAATTCCATGCAAGGAGGGTGTATAAAATCACAGAATCATAGAATATCCTGTGTTGGATGGGATCTACATTGGGAACATTGAGCCCAAATCCTTCTCCTCCCTGCACAGGACAGTCCCAAAAAAATCTCCCTCTGTGCCTGAGAGTTGTCCAAAGGCTTCTGATATAAACCATAGGAAAATGAAGGTTGATGAGCAAAGAACAGCTGAAGGTCAGAAATCTTTGTATATTGGAGCAGATGCATTTGTTCACAAAAGGGAGGTTAGAGAACTCAAGAGATTGTTTCTAGGTTTCCTGGAATATTCTGAGATTTCAGGGGGATGGAAACAAGACAAAAGAGTGGGTGAGAAAGCATGATAGAAAGCCCTAACTTTAAGCACACTTCATGCACAGCACTGTGCACAGGCTCATGGGAAACCCCATGTAGATCTCACAATGGCAAAAATTGTCAGGCATTTCTGCATGCACTTGGACATAGCTCCCCTTCTTTCCTGTGCAAGTTTCCCCTCACTTTGGCATAAATTCCTAAGTGATCAGGCAGCAGGCCCCAAAGAACTGAAAGAATTTCATGCAGTTTTGCATAAAATCAATAATTTACATAGTTTTATATGAGATTCATGGTTCAGTTCTGGAATTCATTGTCAGAGGCTGTTATGTAAGGCAAATGTATACAGAGACTCCAAAAGGGTTAGGCTCAATTCACAGAGAAAAGGTGATTCAGGCGTTGTGAAGTCTGGTGACTCAGACTCAATCAACTTCTTGAGGAGTTGTAAATCTCTGATTTATACAGAGAGTAACATTAATCTATACTTGCCTTGTTTCTGATGCTCTTTCCATCAACATTTATAACATTCTGCTCTCATAGACTGAATTTTGGGCAAGAGGGACTGCTGCCTGATCCAGTTGAGCAGTTCTCACACAGTTTTATTTGCAAATACAATCCTTGGAATTAAGAGAACGAAGCAATTTTATGAGCAGAGGCAGCATGACAGCACTAGGAGCAATTGTGAAATGTTTTCAACTAAAACCCGGAAAATTAAGAGCTCTGTTGTTCGCTTTTTAGCAACTAAATGTTCACATTTCAGTTGGAAACTAATTAAAGACAAAAAAGTAATCAAGTAATCAATAAAATTTTGCTGGTGAAACAGTTATTTTCCAAATAAACCACATATTGTCCCAAAATAAATTGCCTTTTCTTGCATAAATATAGGGAAGTCCAAACCAAATCAAATAAAAAAATACCCCAAAAAAACTACTACACACATTTTTTTCATGTAAATACCATAATGAAGTAATGACAAATGTACACTTTACACCCCTCTCTAAATTAATGTTGAGAAAATATGCAAAAATTATACAATCACTTTTTCCAGAAAACAGGGAGGTGATAAGAGACAGCCAGAATGGCTTCATGAAGGACAAATTTTGCCTGACTAATCTGGTTGTCATCTTTAATGGAGCAACTGGAGGATTAGGGAAGAGAAGCTGTTTAATCTACCTCAGCTACTGTAAGGCCTTTGCCACAGCCAAACACAGCTTCCTTGTCATTAAATTGGAGAGATTTGAGTTTGGTGGATTTGAGGGGTTGGGAGTTGCCTAGAAGCAGCATCCAGCTGGAATGGGTGAAAGAAAGATTTCTATGAAGATTTTCTATGAAGAAAGATTTGGAGAGTTTGGAGTAGCCCAGAGAAGAGAAGGCTCAAGGGGCATCTCATTTCAACAGAGTCATGGAATAATGGAATCATAAAGTCATGGAATCCTAGAGTAATGGAATTATAGAGTCATGGACTCACGGAATAATAGAGTCAGAGAATGATGGAATAATAGAGACAGAGAATCATGGAATCATAGTCATGGAATAGGCTGAATTAGAAGGGACTCACAAGTATCAGCAAGTCCATCTCCTGGCCCTGCAAAGGACAATTCCAAGAATCCTGCCATGTACTTGAATGCATTTTTAAAACACTTGAATGCATTTTTAAAACACTTATTGAGCTCTGTCAGGCTTAGTGCTGTGATCACTGCCTTGGGGAGTCTGTTCCTGTACCCAAAAACCCTCTGGGTGAAGAACCTCTTCCTAATATCCAACCTAAACCTCCCCTGACACAGCTTCAGGCCATTCCCTCCAGTCGTGTCACTGTCACCACAGAGCAGAGATCAGTGCCTGCCCCTCCTCTTCTCCTCACAAGGAAGTTGTAACTGCAGTGAGGTCTCCCCTCAGTCTCCTCCAGGCAGAACAGGCCAAGTGCCCTCAGTCACTCCTCATGTGGCTTCACCTCCAGACTCTTCACCATCTTTGTTACCCTCCTTTGGATGCCCTCTAACAGCTTAGTATCTTTCTTATATTGGAGCACCCAAAACGTCACACAATATTCAAGCTGAAGCCACTCCAGTGGACAGCAGAGCAGAACAATCCCCTCCCTTGCCCAGCTGGTGCCTGATGGCCCGAGGACAGGGTTGGTCATCCTGGCTGTCAGGGCACTGCTGACTCACATTCAACTTTCTATCTAGCAGGACTCTTTTCATTGGTCTTTGGGATATTTCAGGGCTCTCATTTGCCTTCCAAATGGCACCTACTTACTTTACAAAAAAGCCACTGACCAGCTCAGCTACTCATAATTTTTTTTTTTATATAAGTAGTAATCTAGAGTTTCTCCAGTATAAAGGGTTTTATGTTATTTGTGGCACAGGGAAGAGAGTAGATGTTTTAACTGGAAACACCAGTGACCTTGATTGAAAGTCAGTAATTTTTATTTTCCAGGTGGCTGGAAGTAAACAACTAAAGGAGAATAATCTTTTAACAGTTTTATTCTCTTTAAACTTTTCAGAAGTCAGCAGCTCAAAGAATCCATCCTAGGAATTATTCAAGCTCAGATGCCAAAGGCATCCATTTCAACACTTAGTGAGTCTCACGGTTTAGGAATTTGCTCAAGACTTTGTACTTAATGCTGTATGAGCAAAGAAGCAAAGGCTGTGATGGACACCTGCTGAGGTGGAGTTTTACAGAAGATGGGTAAAATTAATAGTTAACACTGAGTGGCTAAAATGATGAAAAAGGATAACTCTGGGATCTCAGAGGCCACACCAGGTAGGAGCATCCAGCCACCCAGCTTGGTAATTAGTATCCTAAATTTTGGCATGTTTTGCACACTCACAATCAAGATAATGCTGCATGACAACAGCAGAAAATATTATTTATGGTCTTGCTATCTGGTCCTTACTCTTTCTGCACTGATATTCAGCTTTTGGCTGTCTGTGATTCAACTTGCCTCTACATCCAAGTTCCTGGAAAATATTTTTCAATAAGAGGTATTTTTCATGTCTCAAAGCCTGCTGAAATCTGAATCTGAACCTCTCTGAAGAATGCCAGGCTCACTCCAAGACAAATCAATGTTATCCCTAGACATGGACAAACAAGGGAAACATGAACAAACATGGAAAACCTGCACAAACAGGCTATGCCTAGAGCAGGGAAGCTATAGAAGCTCATTTTCTACTTCATTCGGGTCCTAAATTCTTGGTTATCTAATAAAGCACTAGGGCTGATTAAGCCTTTTTAAGATGTTTGGGATTTTTGCGAAGCTTCTTCCCTGGTTGGATTCTCTAATTAAGATAAAAACATACAGCATCTTTCTCTGAACAGGTGCATGGATAGGGTCTCTCTTTCATGTCTCCTTTTCCTGTGATTTTTCAATCTCTGTCATTTTGGCCTCTCTGTCAAATATGCCTGGCCACATTTGTTAATTACGGAAGTAAATTGGTCAGGGAAACTGAAAGAGCAGAATTAAAGATGGTTTCTAGCCTTATTTTCTGTATTTCCTGATTTATGAGGGTCTAACTTAAAAAAAAAAAAAAAAATCATGGAGTATACATAAGCTGATGCACAAGATCTAGCAAGAATCAGACATGGAAGAGGAAAGCTGACGGAGCTGGATTCCTTGGGTGATAAATTCACATTTTTTCATTAAAATCAATAGTCTGAGAGGTTCTAGCTGTGAAACCTTAATATAACTACTAAGTTCCACATGCCCAACCATCTGACAACATTAAGGAACAACCTTTCTTTAAGCTTTGGGTGCATTCCCAGCACACTTTAGGAAATAAAGTAAGATGTCTAAGTTGGTTGCCTCTCTGTCAAGCATCTCCAGAGGATAAGTTAGATCAGCTGTGCTAAAACACCTGCTGAAACTGCTTGTGTTTCTGTTCTGAGTATTTGGGAAACACAGGTAACTAATTTAAGCAAGGCACATGAAAATTAGTTGTCCAAAGTTAGGTGAGACAGCTCTCTCTTAGAGCAGTCATTGTTTTGTAACAAGCCACCTTAGTATGCACAGGAATGAGGATCCTTCAGGGCAAGAAATTCAATACAGGTGCTAAGAACAACAATTTATCAGCCTGTTATCTGTGACTTAGAAGGAGTGAAAGTTGCTATTTGTGTCTGAGTTCCCCCAAAGAAAAAATTTATAAGCAATTTATTTTGTACAGAGAAAAGTGGTGTCCTGGCACAGCTCGAGGGGATGACAAGGATCGTAATATATAAATAATACCATCTATAAAGATAAAATATTTAGAGGGATTAAAAATGCAATAAAAGTCCAGAAATAGCCATTTTTTGGGCATGAGAAGGGAATTTTGAATTCACCTTTTTATATATATACAGATTAAATGTGAAACCTGATTCATCACCCAATTACTGAGGCTTTAGTCTTCTGTTGAGTGGAGTCCTTTAGCACGCGGTAAAGTTAAGAATGTGTGTGATACCTGATGGAAAGAGGCTTTTGTGTGTTTTTACTGAATCTGACCTTATAGTAATGCAAGTCTAAAAGGCTGTTTAAGGTGTCCTGCAGTCCAGCCATGTTGTTCAGCCTGTGGACTGTGGCTTCTGAGATTTTTTTTTTGTTAGAAGGTGATCTGAAAAACAAACACGAGTAGTTTAAACACTAGTCCAGATCCTCCTTTGTGCAAGGAAAAAAGAGGAGCAGGCTGAAAGGAAATGGTTTAAAAGTAATAAAGACATGCTTAATTGAGTGGATTAATAAAATCTTTGGCAACACAACATAAAGAAACCTCTGCTTCACTCCCCAGAGAAGATAATCCTCCAAAGGCATCGCTGAACTGTTCCACCTTTCAAAATTATCTCATAACTAACTTTTATGTAGATGTCCAATTTATCAAAATCACCAGTGAACAAGATTCAACCACCTTATAGACAGCATTCCATGGTACTTAACTATCCTCAAATATATTTCTGAGAGAAATATTTTTAGAGAAAATATAATCTGTGAGATTTCATTTAGGTCCAACTAAATTTTTGCTATCACATCTTTTCTTTTGCTTCTCCTTATTTTCCACAAATACAATTCCATCTCTTTCAAAGTTTCCTTAAAGGCCACATGTTGTAGACCTCCAGTTACTCCTAGTGCTGCCTTCTGGCCCTTTTCCACTTGATTTACATTTTTATTGCATTTCAGTGTCCAGAAATGAATGCAGATGTTCATCTGACAGTTTTCCAGTGCTAAGGAGAATGGGAGGACCAGCTGAGATGTCCTCCTTTCCTTGTGATAGCCTTACAATGATTCCTGATAAACTCTTGATCCACTCTAATCCCCCAATCCTTTGCTGACTAACTGCTTCCCAGAGTTTCACTTCTTAACTTATATCTCCTAAATTCCAAAATAATGGAAATTATTTGCCCTGTCACCATCAGCTCAAGAGCAGACAGAATCCAACATCTAATTTAACAAGCTTCTTGTCTCAGTGGTCATCCTGGAAATACCTATCCATCTTAAAGGCCAATGCCGTTCCTTCCTACAATAGGTAACTTAAGTGGGGAGGTTGATTTGGTTCCTGAAGGAGTCAGTGTTCATCATTCCAAGGGATCCAGATGATCAAATAAGACCAAAGACTTCCCCTTTGGTGATTTAGGAAAGGTCAGAGTTAAGTCCAAACTCAACTGGGTTGTTTTGTTCTTTTTTTATTGAATCACAGCCTTTCTTCCTTGTACTGGTTCACACCAAGGTGATTTTGAATTTGAATGTTGGTCTCCAGAGTATTCCCACCCTGATCTTAGGAAACATGCTCCATTTTTAACCAGCCAACAGAAGAGATGGTAAAAGTTGACTGACTGACCCAGCAGTTGACTACAGCATCCATCCTTTCATTTTGATATGGAATCACTGCTGCCTCTTTCCACTCCACAGCAGTTTAATCAGGGGTTCTGAAGGGAGGGGAAACTTTTTCTGAGTGGATCAGAGAAGAAATAAAAGTTGACTTCCCAGGACACACTCTAGACATGCCTTTACTCTCTCCTCTCTCTGTCTCCTTGCAGCTGACTCCTGTGGCAAAGGGGAGGGTGCGTACCATAAACACAGTGCCCTGGATTTAAGCCCTCCACAAACAATGATATTCCTTTAGAAGGGAAAATAATAGCCTTGGCACTGTCAAAAATATGTATTTTTAAACCAGTCATATAGAAATAAATCTCATTTTATCAGTCCTGGAGTCTTCTCCTGTGGCACTTAATCATGGCCCCCATGGCAGTTCTGACAGCACAAGGGCTGCTGAGCTGGGCCCAGAGATGGCAGTCACAGGTTGGTGCTGTTCTATTATTCATTTTCAGGCAGTCAGTAAATTACAGAGGAGAGATAGGAGCCCCATTTTATAAGGCAATAACAGACTGGATTTTAGCAGAGAACAAGCCACTTTGCCTGGATTTCAGGCAATAAATCAAGGCCCAGTTGTTCAGCTATTATTTATAGTATTTTATGGATATCGTCAAATAATTCAAAACTGTGATTAATGCAACGCACTCCAGAAGCTCCACATTGTGCCAAAGCAAATTATCAAGGTTCTGTTTGAGTAGGGAAAGCTGACATAGGAGAGGTATCCACACCCCATTTCTTCTTTTTAAAGTAATAGATCAATCTCAAATATCCAAGTTCTCTTGCATGTTTCTTCTTCAGAGGGTACTCCATCCAACAGCCCTGAAAGGATGGGAATTCTCATGGAGACACTGGTCAGACACCTACTGGACATGTGGCCTTAGAACGGAATTTTATTTGACTTTGAAGTTATTTCTGCTCTGAGGGAGCAACTAATTCTGTTGTTTTCAGTGGCACATAAGAGGTCTGCAAGTTTTCCTCAGACTTCCTCAAATATGTTTGCAAGTGTCCTAATTCCAGCTATTCTCTTCTAGTAGAACTTTCAGTTGTGGAGAGAAGTGCAAAATTTATTCTTAAGTCCAAGCACACACATGCACAGAGGGATAAAGATCTTGTAGAAATAATGGACAGTCTTTCTCCAGAGGACAATAATACCTGGATGAGAAAAGCCTTGTATGATAAAAGAACAACCCTCTGTTTACTGCCTGAAACTTGCAGATCTAAGATTAATTTAGCAAACTGGTGTCTGATTGTCTTCTGTCAAAATATTCAGAGATTTCTGCTTGTATATATCTTATACTCCAGTAACCATTTGACTACTAATTTTTTTTTTCACTTGCAGTTCACCTCAAAATGTCTTCAGTGCTCTGATATACACAGATTTTTATCTGCGTGAAATATTACTTTAAAGACATTTTCCAAAGTTACCACACTTTCTATATTTTTTTTTTTAGTGGATGTTTCTAATAGGGAGTGCTCTCAGTATTAAGGCTTGTGCACTGACTGCAAATGCAACAATTACAGTCAGTCAGTTATTCCTTTCCCTTCCCTGTATTCCTCCTCTCTCCTGATTCATAAATCAGAATAGACAATTTCTTGAATTAAAAATTTCCCACGAAAAAGAATAATTCTCTTAATTTAGTGTTTTTATGGTCCCTCCATGCTGCTGGAAAAGTGGAAGAGAACTCAAATAAAAAAAAACAAAAACAAAAACCAAAACAAAACAAAAAAACCCCAACCCAACAACAACAAAAAAAGAAGCTCAAGACTATCCTAATGCATAGTATAGCTCATTATCAGGAAGTATATGTTTGAACAAGTAACTTGAACAATTTGAAAAGCTTCCCATTATTTTTCTCCCTGTTTTGGTGAATTTCTAGACAAAGCATTCTCAATGCACTGTTCTGCAGCAGGGACTGTGGTCCTTCCTTGGCCACAGGAGGAGGAAGTCAACAATTCCTGGATAACAATTTCCCTCTGGTAGTTTGGAACACCTTGGAAAATAAACTGGTAGGATAGAGGGTGCCATGGGGGGGCTCCAGAAAATCCTGATTTCTGAGTTATTGCAATCACTTCACTATTTAAGGTGAACAAATAAACAAGACATTCCTACTTTGAATACATGAAGTAGTTTTATTCAGAAACTTTGCCACGATTAATCAGAACCAGATCAAATATCTGTCTCACATTATGCCATCCTCAGTTCAGTTTCTGAAATACTCCAGAAGGGAGGTAAAAGCATAGGATTTTTTTTTTTTTTTGTGAGTTATAGATATGTATAAACATTTCAGATATGTTACAACTATGTAAATATGATATAAAAAGTCTATGTATTACATATAAATATACATACACATTAAATAATATCGTTATAGTCTAAATAGACTATATAATAGTGATATAATTATATATAACATATTATAGGAGCATTTTATTTAAGATTATATTACATATATAAAGTTTTAAAGAATCATAGGATATTTTTGCATATTAATCATAACAACTAGTTTATTGCCTATTAGAAACTAAAAGTTTTCCTTTGGAGCATTTTTCATTTCTGTTTATTTGGGTATATATGAAAAGAAATGTTATTAATCCTGATATTAAAATCCTGCCTGCATTTTTCCTCTAAACAGGCTAAATACAGTCATCAGTGCAGGGAAGCCCATGACACCAAAGCCTGCGCAGAGAATGGGAGCCTTTAGCAAGAGTAATTACAGTTGTTCCACGTTTCCCAGCTAATGGCTTAATTGAGTGCCTGGAACATGTGATGCTTACAGGAAAAGTCATCATTCTTTTAACTGACTTTTCCATCCAACTCTTTCTGTCATTTTGTGTGTTCTCTTGGGCACAGAAGTGGAAGCTACTGTTTTTTTGTCTTACAGAAATCTGTGTCACATTTAAGCAACAACTACAGCTTCTGTTTCTGTTGCAACTGTGTACCATTTACTAGGATTGCAGCATTCGTAAAATTGCAGACATGAAATAGAATTGCTGATCTATCTCTGCTAATAACACACAGAATTCTGATGGGAGAGGGGATTGACATTTGGTGTGGTGGCGCACATACTTAATGATCCCTGGTTTCTCTGTAATCCCTCCCGCCATGTATGACGTGCCTTTCCTTTCCACTCCCTATCCCTGGATTGTTATCCCATTGGTTGGTGTTATGTGTCTCCCCTCCCCTCTCCCGAGTTTGGAAATACCCGGGAAAACTTTCCCTCGTTCTCTTTCTCCTCCCGGATCCCAGCCTGCAATAAACATCTACGTATCCCGGAGGAGAAGCAGCCCTTTGGTCTTTCATCCTAGGTCATGAAGGGCTCCCCTTTACCCTCCCATCCACCATAGCTAGCCGGATATTTTGGGGGAGACAAAGGGGAGTTACTTCAATTTGGCCCTTCTAATTTCATATACATGGGGCACATAGCTTCTTTTGAGCAAGTTTGAGCTGCAGTAGCAGGAGTTTCTCTGTTTGTCTTCCTCTGAACACCTAAACTACCTGTAGATAACAAGATAATTGTCCCAGAAAAGACAACTTTTCATCATAAATACTTTAATTGACTCCCAAGAAGATATAGGCATTCAAATCAGTCCTTTTCTCAAGTTTGAAATTTTCTTCATTTTCTATCTTCCTTTGTTTTGCTTTCACCATCCATTCAATTAAAAGGGAAAGCAAATAACAGTGGTTTGAAATTTTATGATAGAACAATTTTCCATTTGAAAATGACAACACAACAGAATGTGTATGGAGCTGTAACCACTATAGCTATTTTTTAGAGGTTATTACCTACAAACTTTGTAACAGGATTGTTGCTTTGACTATAATAGAGGTGCCTTGGGCCCTGACCTAATATTAACCAGCCAACCCTGTTCTTCCCTGGGGATTGGAGCAGATGACCTCATGAGATTTCCGTAACCTGGGTTAATATAGATATATCCAAGTTTTATGCTACTGCAATAAGAAAGCAGTCAAAATATTGCTGGAATAGTTTTTTTTCTGGAGTCATAGGATTTTGATTTTTCAACAGATTACTTGCTTGAGACTAAATTTGAAAACACCCTAATCCTTGTGGTACTCAAAATCCATATTGAATAGGTTTCATAGACAAAGTTAGTACTCTTCTATTCTTTCTGGGTATTATTCCTGGCATAAATAGACAGATGTCATTTAGCATTAAAGGATTTAGGATATGGTTTATCGTGACCTTTGAGAACATTCACAAGGAGAAAACACATAATGCTAGATTGCATTTAAACCTAACAGAAAGCAGCAAAAGTCAGTGCACTGAATGGACATCAACAACAAAAAAATTGAGGCTGCACCAGGTAAATGGAACCAAAATGTATAGTACTGCTATTCAACAATATTCATAAGTATAACTTCCACAGACTGTGGATTTCAGCACTCTTCTGTGCCCTTAAGCACAAATCATGTCTTTCTGTTTAAAAATATATCTTCCACCTTAAACCCATATTGGTGGGTTATATTCAAGAACTATTTTTTTAAAAAATGTATAATATATTTTGCTCTATGATGTATCAGAGTGTGGCTACTTAGGATTATGATCTCTGTTACCTCCACAAACTACTTTCTCCTCGAGACATAAATACCTACTTGCTCAACTACATGGCAACCATTCATCTACCTGAAAAAAAGTTCATGCAAAAAGAACACTTTGGGGTTTTTTTGAGCCATTTCTCCCACAACAACTTCCCTCTTTTTATAGCCTCTCTTCTGCTCCGAGTTATTATTATTCTCACGCCATCCCATATTTCACACCACAACATGTTTATTGGCAGCAATGTGTGATGTCCCAGGCAGCACAGGAATCCACAATTTACCGACTCCCTTTCCCTCCAGTGAGCATTAAAAGATGCTTCAATTGATCTCACGAAGTTCCTTGGTGGCCTTTGGGCTGACCCGAGTGCCAGCTTGTCCTGTGGGTTACCTGAAGTTCAGGCTAAAGAGCCAAACTGAACTTGTCCAAAACTCATAGGCCTCTGTGCTTGTCTGATACTTTTAATTTATGTGTGCTCTGCGCAGATTGTGTCTACACAACTCTGACTTTAATCCTGAGTACCATCCTCGAACTATCAGGTTGGTTGCCTATTTATATAAATTCTCAGCCAGCCCCTGCAATCAAAATCACCCAGGGGCTCCGATGATGCCTTCAACCTGATTTTGCAAATGGTTTTCCCCAGAACCACTTGGTGGAAATGGGTTCGGAAAGGCTGGTATATCTTGGATAATTTAGGGACTGGTGAGCCTGTCTTAGTGAAGGGGGAATGAAAATACAACTCGTGTCCCTTCAGAAGCTGTCACTACCCCAGTCAAGGCCAGAATTCTGTCCATGTGGCCAGGCAGTAACTGCATGCTCAAAGAATGATTATAATTATGTACATAGTATATATAAAATGTCTATGCATTACATATAAGTATACAAACACAAATAATATTGTCATAGTCTATATGTGATATAATTATATATAAAATATTATAGAAACATTTTATTTATATTATAGATATACTTTTTTAAAAGAATCATAGGATACTTTTGCATATTAATCGTAACAATTAGTTTATTGCCTATTAGAAACTAAAAGTTTTCTCTTGGAGCATTTTTAATTTCTGTTTATTTAGGTAGATATGAAAAGAAATATTATTAATCCTGATGTTAAAATCTTGCCTGCATTTTTCCACTAAACAGGTTAAACACAGCTGAAGTGTCTCCTGGGCTCTACTTGATCTATCATAGCTTATTAGAAAAGAACCATTAAGGTGATCAGAGAGATGTAACTCTTCTTATATAAGAAGAGACCAGGAGAATTGGGATTTTTCATCCCAGAGAAGAAAAATGTCCAAGGTCAGGTTGGACAGGGCTTTAAGTAACCTGGTCTAGTGTAAGAAATCCCTGCTCACAACAAGGAGGTGAAATGAAATGACCTTTTAAGTCCCTTCCAGCCCAAACAATTCTATGATTCCGTAAATCCACATCCATGAGGGCAAGACTGGAAGCTCATCAGGACAGCACAGCACATCAATGCAGTCTACAGGACAAAAAAATTTCCTCTGACCCAATGCAGGCATCCTGTGTGAGATAAGATAAATGGAACCTTACAATTTAAGAATTTCATTATTCTCTCCTTAACTTGAAAAAGGAGCGCATAGAAACTTGTTTAAAAGGTGGTGCCCAGCAGAGAAAACACCCACGTTAAACCCTACCTTCGAGCTCTCTTTGCAGTCAGTGAGGAGAGATCGACACCTTGCCTGAGACTGGAACACGCTGCCATCTGGAAGTGTTCATCTTTATCTGAATTGCCTCCAGATAGAGCCTGGAAACTTTCTTAAACTTTATCCGTACTTCTAAATTAGACCAGTTAGACTTCACCAGCAAAAATACACTTTTTTAGTATCAGCTCTCCCATTCTGAATCTATTAGAAGGGTCCATGTCCTTAGGGTAGATCAAATCCTGGTAACAAGAGTAATGCAATTCATCAGACAGCTGAAATTTAACATGCTAAATGTACATGTAATTTAAGAAGACATATAAAGTTTTTCCTTCCCTGTATAAATGCCCTTAAAACTTAGCTGTATTTCCTCCCATCATTTAGATAGAGAATATTGTTAAACACCTAGACTAATAGTGTCAAAACCCAGTTCTGATCAAAGGGATATCACTTGAGATAGGGGATTTTCTGAACAATTTAAAAAGTCCTGAACATTTTCTATCAAATTATGAATATTGATTGCCATAGTTGTTAGGTGTTGGGGTGACATTTTGTGTACACAGCTGAACTATCTTGTCCAAAGAGCAGGAAAACCTATAGAAAAATGGCAATTTTAATTTAGGAGAATGTTGAATGATTTAAAATGGACTCCTTGTGTCTGTTATGCTGACAAACATTTATCCTTAGCTCAGGACTGTGAAGGAATAACATAAAACCTCCACACTCCCCCCCCCAAAAAAAAAAAAAAAAAACACCCAAAAAAAAACCAACCAACCTAAAAAAAAACCAAAAAA
>VWZN01001870.1:250195-277763 GCA_013396955.1 Regulus satrapa
TTTTGGGGGGGGGGGTGTATTAATTTTGTCTTTCATTTCTGTGACTATTTAAAAAAACATAATTTTTATATTTTCACAGTGATATGTAACCAGGAGCTGCTTTGACAAAGTTGTGGGTTTGAAGTCTGTTAGCAAAAATCTCTCTCTGAACATTTAATCAAGCCCACTCATTGGGACTGAAATGTTACCGTGTAGTCTCCAAGTTCTGAAATGAGGCAAAACCAGCACACAGAGCATACAGTTAAATGGCAAAATAAAATCTATTTCATAGAAAAGCTTTGTGAGTTTTTTTTTTCCCCTGTCTTTATAAAAAGGCAGTTGCATCCTATTCTAAAGAAAAAAAAACCAAACCCAAAAGCAAGCAAGCAAACAAACAAACAAAGCTAAAAACCCAAAAAAGCCCTCAGTTTTATAAAGAAGGGTAAAGAAATCAAATTACTTTCTGAACCCAAACTGAAAATGGCTATTTTAGAGAACTGCAGAGGTATTTATTTTTTGAGTGCCCCCTTGTGACAACCTTTACCAGGCAGGTAATACATCATCAGAGGTCTGTGCTTCCAGCAGCACGTCCAATCCAGCAGATTGCTTTGAAGGAGCAGAGTAGAGGAGGGAGTCAGAGTCATCAATTACAACTGCTCCCAACATGTCAGCAGCTTCACGACTGAGATTCCTCTCAAGCCTTGGAAAGTCGGAGTGGGAAAAGTTCCACCAGCTGTAATTTCAGTGCCTTTTATGCAGCAGGAAAAAATAGAATTTTCCCAAACTTTCTTGCTCAAGGCCAGCATTAATTATGCAATGAAATACATTTGTTACTTTTAATATGACTAAACATAAATTTAAGATGATGGGTTTTAACGATATGAAAATGGAGAGTCTTGCTTTGCCTACAACCTTTGATGTGTTTTGGCATAATTCTTCACTTCCCTAAGGCTTCGTGAAGTTTGTAACATTATTTATATTGTGGGCCCTCAAGCAATACAACATTTTCCTAGCCAGAGCACATACCCTGAGCAGAAACCAGGCGTATCTTGGGAGATGTGAGTAAGGAAAAGGGATTTTGATCCAAGGCCGATTGAAGGCTGTGGAATGACAACTCTCCCCTCTAAATTTTGGGTCATCTCTGTGACCATCTCAGGTCCTTTTGTGCCTCCCAGACCCAGGACTGACCACTGGAATGTCTGTGGTGGTGGCAACAGCATGAAATTCTAGTCCTTAATGAGGCAAAAGTATTTTTTATACAGTTGGATCTTCCTCTAACTGCAATGAAACTCCAGCTTTTTGGCACTAGAATAAAGACATAAATTTTATTGTAATGAAAACAATCTTAGTGAAAGAGGAGTGATTATTATTTGAACTAAGGAACTCCACCTTTCATGAGCACAATGTCTGAATTAGGTGTGGGACATGCTGAAATCCCATGCTAAATCACCTGGGTTTTTCACAGTTAGGCATTCCAGTGCCTCTTAAAGCTTTTCAGCTCTGTCTTTCAGATCTCAGCCTCTGAGTGGTTGAAGACAATGCTGGAGAATTTAGCATATACAGAATTGGAATTTGTGAGTGATGAAAGAGCCACTCAGAAAAAATTTAGAACACGATCCATGGTGAATAAGGAGAATTTGCAGCTAGATAAAGCTCAGAAAGACTCCCATTTTAAATATGAGTCTTCATCCCAACATGAGCACCACCAAGACTGATCATTCTCTGAAATAAAGGCCATGTTCTCCAATTGCTTTAAGTGGTACCAACTCAGAGGATCAGAAAGTCAGAACTTTCCACTTTGCTTTAACCAGCAGGACACTCTGAAATGAGCTTTTAAGCTTAGCTGAAATGAATTTACAGAGAAATTTTCATTTTATTCTGAATAACCAAGGCGCCTGTGCATCATACACTATTCCCTTCCTGGTGCATGGGAAAGCAGTTTTCAGAGTCCTTGACTTATTGAAAAGCTCTCTGCTCCCTGTATGCACTGGAAGGCTGATTGAGATGACCTTACATATCTGCAGCCCGTCAGCATTTCCCCCTTTCTCCCAGGAAGGAGAATACTTTATGAAATTATGTTTTCAATAGCAATAACAGGCAGAATTCTGATTAGGTGAGTGGTTTGCCCCTTGGAAAATGGAAAAGGGTGATGCAGGAGCCAAAGATTTAATTGCATTGGCAAAGTTTTCCCCATTCACAAAAGTTCAGGAGAAAGAAAGATGTTTCATGTGCAAGTGTGTTGTGCATATGCAGGGCAGTTGTGCACTCTGGTGTTTACCAGACTGTTGTAAAGTACTTTACTTTTGGGGTGTGTGCACTTGTGTTAGTGCAGAAAGCATCCCAGTGATCCAGCTACAGAGTAACCAGCTCTTCTCCAACACATTGCTCAAGAGGGTGACCATTCCTGTTCTTTTATGCATTTCAGAAGACCATGGATGACTTAGCTGAGGTGAAAACCCGACTCATACGCTGGGCTTGCAAAGATGTCCTATTTCAGAACATCGAGGCTGTTAAGGCATCTATGCCAAAAAAGGAGGGAAAAATAGAGAAAGAAAATGATTCATAGAACTGTAGAATCAAAGAATAGCCTGGGTTGGAAGGGAGCCAAAAGAATCATTGGGTCCTAATCCTGGTCCTTTACAGGACACAACAAGAATCCCACTATGGATCTGAGAGTGTTGTCCAAACACCTGAAGTCAGGCAGACCTGGGGCTGTGACCACTTTCCTGTGGAACCTGTTCCAGTGCCCAAACACTGCAACAGAACTTTCAGACATCAGGCATCCAGCTCCTCCCTTGAAATCATGATGAATCAGTGAATTACTGCTGCACTTGGTGTTATTAATAAAACATCAACAACCAAGCATCATTAGATAAGGTCTGAAAGCAGCAGCATGTTATACCCTGGCAGAAAACTCCAGTTATTTACAATATATTTATGATTCCAACATGGGGCCTAATGCAATTAGTCAGAATCATTTTGAAAATAGCTGGGAATCCCTAGGATGCCTCAACAGGCAAAAAGGAATCTAAGTAGAGTTAAAAAGATGCTGTTAATGACCCTGCTGTGATGGAATAAAATAGAAGCTGTTACTCCTTGCTAAGCAAATGAAACCAAAGATATACTACTGATCTCTGCTTCCATGGCCTTAATTCCTAGTGGAAATTTTCTGATTTCCTTTCCCATAAATACATTTTTCTCCAGGAATTCAACATACTTCTTGAACAAATGTCAGATTGCTTCAAATAACTCAGTGCTGGGTCAAAGTTACTCTATTATTCAGTCAGATTACATAAATTCCACTGGGTTGTATTTTTCTCAGTTTTGTAAAATGAATACTTTATTTTTGCTTTATAAATTTGGGTGACTGAAAATGTCACACATTTAAAGAATTTATTGTGAGGGTAATTAGAGAAAACAATGTTGTGTGCTATGCTCATTTGAGAGAAATCTAATGGATCAATTTATAAAAACACGATTAAGGTCATTAAACACACTACAACATGTACTGCATTTAAGTTTTTTTGTGCCTTTGAAAGATTTCTATATTTAATGTGGAGTTTGGAGGGGTTTGGTTTTCGCTCATTGGTTTGGCTTTTCTGGTGGCTGTTTCTTCTCCAAATCTCTACTCAAGAGGAGATATTTTGTTTTGTTGATTTTGTCTGGTTGGCTTTTCACATTTTCACCTAGGAACACAATAATAATTTTAACCAAAGGGGTTGAGCAGAAAGCATTTTTTTTTTCAACATTAAAAGAAAAATAACATTTTATTTCACTGTAACAAGTTTTTGCAATCTGTGTAGGGGCTTGGAAGTTGCCAGGAGTTTTGCTGGTTTCATATTTGTGAACTTCACCTGAAATTCCACTGAAAATTAATTATGTTCAGACAATTTCTTATCTGCCCTGGGGCAGAAGAAAACTGCCAGGTGCTCTATTTCCACTGAGTCAATGAATCCCCACAATCCCCACATGAACATCAATGAGGTTGCAGGTGCCCTTTTCATATAATTCTTACCAATAAACCAGAAAATACTACTTTTTCCAGAGGCTTTTCCAATAGTTTGGTGGTGTCCAGCTCTTAGAAGAAGCAGAAAGAGACGTGAGTGGGAAAAGCAGAACTGCAGAGGGATTGGATTAAGTTTGGGGATATATCAGGGACAGGTATTAATGCATTTTTTTGTCTGTAGCATCTTTGTAGTATTATTTAGATAAGGTAAAATTTAAGTAAGGTGGTGCAGAGAGCAAAGTGCACACGGTAAGAGAAGGGATTACCTTCATGTACAGGAAACTGGAAATTATCATGAAGGACAGAAAATTTTCCTGTCTCTGACACTGAGCTCTTTATTTGAATTGAGCAGTTGCTGCTGACTGCATCTACATTTTCTGAATGGAGAGTATAAGACATCCAAGGAAAGAACTGTTTTGGATTGAGCTCTCTCAGCTACAACAGAAGCCCATTGGAATTTGCCTTTAATTATACCAGACCACAAAATACCCTGGAAAAGCAGTGTCAGCTTCTCAGGTCCGTTATGATGGTGTTGTGTATTTTGATAAGTATGATATCAATAATCTCTTCCCCAAAGATCACCCTTGCTCTGCCCAGAAGTGATCTGAGAAAGTTAAGTCAGGAATAGCTCTGAGAAGCTGCTGGGTGGAAGGGAAAGGAGTTATAATGAACACAGGATCCATTCAGTGAGGAGGAGCCAGGTAGGCTGAGCCTTTGCCTCGCCCTTGGTTGCCAGAGCAACTCTTCAGCCTGTGAGATCTGTCAGACATTTAGTTACAGAAATATTTGGGCCTGCCAGCACACAAAATCTCCCAAATATCCCCCAAATCCATACCCCATATGCCACTTTCTTCTCCCTCTTTGGCTCTGCACTGTTTGGCTTGTCCTCCCACTCCAAAGTCCCATTCACTGTTCTGCTTTTTTTGACCTGGAAATAACAACCACATCATCAGTTCTGGCTCAGGATGAACTTTCTCCCCATTTTAGTAAGCCAGGAAACACTCCTGGCCACAGATTCATGTGTGTTGCAATCTTTTTCTCAGTAACTGCCTCCTCTGGAGTGTTAAATGTCTTTCAGCAGAAAGAACAATGTTTCTGGGAGTTTGTAGATCTTCCAGCAGAATCAGTTCCCTCTCAGGGTGGCTTTCTATCTTTTATCAAGCTGTGTGGGACAGGTTTGGTGCTGGGATGCTGGGAATGGAGAGCACAAAGTTGAAAGGGAAGAGAGGTTGCAGGGGGAAACCACATCCCTGTGTTTTCATATTAAACACCACACACTATTTTTTAAAATGTGTTTTTCTCCCCTGGAACTTGGCTCTGACTCCCTCTGCACCCTGGATCCAAAGGTGGCAGTAAATAGCCAGCTCCCCCTGTACCACTTTTGTCATTTCCCGTGAGAAGCTGTTCACTGGTTACATGATCCTACTTCAATCACGGCAAGCCTCTCCCTTCAGTTTATTTGGTTCTCCATAAGCAAATATCAAGGAGGTATAGATTAGCTTCTTCCTTGATATTTTTCCCTTAGCTTGCTCTTTTGTTTTTCTCCCATGGGAAGATCAACAGCTTTGGAGCCCGGCATCCCAGAATTTGTGCTCAGTGAAGAATTTGTGGTTAAATCTTGATGTCCTGGATCTATTTTTATGAAATACGTCCTGTTTTTGCAGCAAACTCCTGATTTCTAAAGCCATTAACCTGATGATCAGGAAGGGATATTCAGGGACAAAAAAATAAGCTGTTCCTGAAACAGCTCTCCAATTTAGCATCCATGTCTCTGACTGTATTGACTGTGTATAATCTCACAAGGTAGCACTGCTACTGAAATTTTACAAATACAATTATCTGAATTAATGTATTATGCTTTTCTAACCACACTTCTCTTTGTGTGACCAAGTCCATGATATAGATTAGCTTTTTGCCCCTTTCTCCTCCTTTTAAAGCTACATCATTGACAATGGGCAAGTAGACATTTCAAAAAAATCTCCAAAAGAAACAGATTTAAAGAAAATAGGGAGAACAGACCAATGATTTTAGAAAGGACAGTGTGCAATTCCATTTGTATTAAAACTAAGAAAAGTTCAGAGTAGAGCAATATGATGATAAAACCTCAGAAACAGCTTGGAATAAATGAGCAGATTAGGCACCTTCAACCTGGAAAATAAGTGACTGAAAGGAAAAATTATACAAGACTGCAGATGTAGGAGTGGCACACAAAAGTTGTGAAAGGGATGAGAATGAAGCCTGAGGATTACTCTGTTTCTTTTGTCCAGGGACAAAGTGAGTCCTCTGGAGCACTTACTTCCATTAGTTTCCCTGATCCAAGTTTGTGATATGGGCAGAATTTAAAAAATAATCATAATATCTGTGAAAGAGGTTTCACTAGGTACTAACCACTTATTGATTTCATAACCAGAGGAAGGAGACATTTACTGAAATGTAGATATTTCTAGTAAATGTGGCTGCATCTGAACTGTGTCTTTCCAAAGCTTCCTTTATCGTGATAGAGAGTGAATCAATCAACTCGGTGAAGTCCAGGACTTCCTCTCACCTTAAATAAATAGATGAAGTAGATCTGCCTGATTGCACCCTCCACAGGCCTGTGCCATTCTATGAGATGCAGAACAGAGACCAAGGTTCAGGTGTAGAAACTTACACTTATTATTTAGGAATAATTTATTATTTACACTTATTATGTAGAAATTTACACTTAATTAAAATCAGCGCGATCAACCTTTCCGTTTTGTCTGGCAGCCCTGGAGACTGATTTCTGTGGCTTTCATTGGCTGCTTGACAGTGATTCCACCACTTCCCTGGGCAGTCTGTTCCAAATCTTGACCATCTTTTCAGAGAAGAAATTCTTCCTAATGTCTAATCTCACTGTACACTGAAGCACACTTGGCTGTAGTGAAGCTTACAATGACATACCCAGCTTCAGTTGCAGCATGGCAGCATCTCTGATCTTTGAGTAACTTGTCTGTATTTTGTGTCTTTTTAATGTATGTGTGAGCACAGCTGAAAAAAACTAGTCGAAAGCAGTATCAGCACCAGAGGGAAGTGACCATCTGCTGTCTTTAGAGAGAAAATCTGTCTTGAAAAATATTACAGAAACTGCTTTTCCTTCTTTGCATGTGTTCTGGACAACTTAAAAAAACCCAGAAACCAAATGCTCTTGAGTACACGCTCCTGGTAGGTAAGAAATATGTTGCAAGAAATTGTATTGTAAGGGCTTGTTAGAAAGACAGAGAGAGACTTTTTACCAGGTCTCTAGTGGCAGAAAAAGGGGTGATAATTTTAAACTGAGAGTAAATGGATATTGGAGATGAATTTTTTTTCTTTTTTTTTTCTTTTTTTTTTTTTTTATGATGAGAGTGGTGGGGTCCTGGCACAGGTTGCCCAGAGAGGCTGTGGCTGCCCCACCCCTGGAAGCGTCCAAGGCCAGGCTGGATGGAACATTTAGCTTGGAGGAGCCTGAAATAGTGGAAGGTGTCCTGGCAGGTGGTTGGAATGAGCTGCCTGAAAGTCCCTTCTAACCCAAACCATTCTGTGGTCCTACAGCACTATTCTTTACACCTTGGCTTTGGCTAATTCTATGTCTCTTGGGTTCTCCCAAAAAGACAAGACAGGATTTTCTCAAGACATTATATCTAAGGTACTGAATAACAACTGTGAAGTGGAAACAGTGTCTGGTATCAGATAGTTTTCCTTTTTAGCAGAACCCAGTTCTGACAATTTTTTATGTTTTATTTTTTATATTTTTTATTTTTTAATCTGTTTTCAGAGTTGTCCAAATAGGACTGAGTTGACTTAGTTCCCAAAGAGGTCAGAACCATAATGAATAGGAGCTAAAAACATCCCAAGCTTTCTCTTCTAGAGAAAGGATGAATTATTTTAGTGAATTTTACCAGTTAATAATTTCTTTTCATGAAATCCTAAAATCTTGGAATGGTTTGGGTTGGAAGAGGCCTTCAATACCATCCAGTTCCAACCCCCTGCCATGGGCAGGAACACCTTCCACTATCCCAGGTTGTCCCAAGCCCCATCCAACCTGGCCTTGAACACTTCCAAGGATAGGGCAGTCACAGCTTCTCTAGGCCATTTGTTCTAGTACCTCAGCACTATCACAGTAAAAAATTCCTTCCTAATTTCCAGTTTAAATCTATCAGTTTTCAGCTTCAAGCCATCCTTCTTATCTGTGATGCCATGACCTGAGAAAAAGAATAGATGGCAAGTACCTAACATTTAATTCATTTAATGGGCATCATTATATGCTCATTTCAGTGAATGAAGGACTCAGGTTCCACAATATCTGAAAGCTTCTCCACCCTGCATTGAATATTTTGAGGATGGGAATGCTGCAGCTTTAGGAATCAATGACATATTGCACTGACTGTTCCCTGTAAAAGACTGCAGTGATGGATTCCCAACAGTTTTTTCATTTAATCCATCCTGTTCTGAGGAGGAGGAATCATATACTCTGAGACACTTTTAAAAATAAACTTCCAATATGCTGAAGCCTCAGTGCCTTTCCAAACTTTGAAATGAGTAAAGCTGTGTGCAATATAGTGGCTCTCATATCTACTCTAAAAGCCTTTTCTCACCTCAAATTAGTCAATAATTTCAAAGTGTCAGACAAAATCACTACCTGCTCCTTCTGACACAGCCTCAAAACAAAGTCTTCAAACCTGGTAATTTGTGTTAATGGATGACAAATGGAACTACTGGGGAAGATTTGCGCCTGGTGGAGGTTTCAGTCATGCTTCACTTGATTTACACCTACTGAAGTTCTCTTCTCCATGCCACAGATGGGTTCCAAACATTTTTTGAACATGTCTGGGCTCCCTGCTTTACTAGTAACACCTTCCCACACTCTGGGGTGGGTGTCTGAACCCCAGAGTGGAGCTCTGTGCTTTGTTGGCTCTAATAGATGGAATTGAATGACTGTGGTATTTGTTCACTCCTGACGATCTCCAAGGAATCAATCTATCTGTATCTCTGGTTTTTGGGATCTTTATTCTCAGCATGTCATACTCATAGAACAGGGTTGTCTTTTTCTTTGTTTTACTTTTTTTATCATGCTTTTTACATTTTTTCCTCTGTGTCACCTTCCTCCTGTGGCCCATCCAGAGAAAAGGCTTTTAATCTCTTATCCCAATTTGTAATCTTGTGTGTTGGATTTCAGCATATATTTTCATATCTTTTAATATATTTTCAGCTGGGTTCAGACTCTTCTGAGAGGAAGATGATAACAGTTGATGAGAATAGTTTAGGACCATATGTTGCTACAAACCAGAAGAGTTAGGCACAGACTGTACAACTGTGCTGCATGGGGTGCAGGCTGAAAACAAAAACTGAGCTATAGCCCCAGACAAAAGCTGCAAATACTAATTAGCACCCCCTAGGAAAAACAGGATTTTAATTGTTAATTGTTAACCATAACTGGCCTAATGGTCAGTACATGAGGAGCTCTTTTCCTGAGGGAAGAGGAAAATTCAGGCTTTTAATACCTATAGGTATTGGAACAGTGTGACCAAAGCTGTTGCATTCACTAAGAATTTAATCCTCCTGGAGCAGAGCAATTTTTGGCCTGGAATCGGTGGAGTGCTTTGCTAAAGAAAAAAATAAGAGGAGGCTGGTTTCTATTGTGTGAGGAGCATGAGTGGGACATTTCACAGCTAAGACACCATTTTAGGGTCATTCCTGCAGGTTCCACCTCTGTCCTAGCTCAGCTGCAACAGTTTAACCTAAAATTGTGCAATGCATTTTCACAGGTGCAATTGTGCAATGCATTTTTTAACAGGTGTTTTAAAAACATATTTTTTAAAAAATAAGGAATCACCCTGTAGATTTTAATAGGCCTTGGGCCACTCTATTTTAACAGCAAATGAATGTGTATGCAAATTGTTATTATTAACATTAAAAACAAATCTGGCCTCTTTTAATTAAGTATTAAGAAGCACTGAAGTCTTTGTGGTAAGTCCTTCTGTTGTGTTTATTTTCTTTGATTTAGAATTCATGATTCAACCAGGCATAAATCGTTTTTCTTGTGTCTCATTCTTGTTCTGCTCTTCAAGAATCATGGAATTGTTAAGGTTGGAAAATACCTTCAAAATTAACCAGCCATTAAACTGACCCTGCCAGCTCCACCACTAAACCATGTCCCCAGATGCCACATCCACACACCTTTTAAACCCTCAAGGAATGGTGAGTCCACCACCTCCCTGGGCAGCCTGTTCAAACCACCCTTTCAGTGAAGAAATTTTTCTAATATCCAATCCAAACCTCCCCTGGTAGCGAGCATCTTGCATTCTTCCTCTGCTGCTTTTTTCCCCATTTAAAAATCCTGGAAACAGTTAAGTTGCCTGGAAAATTCAGAATAATTTCACACATTATTCTCTGTAGAGCTGAATCTATTTCTTTTTCTGTGGCTGTATAATTAACAGTAAAATATTTTGTGCTTCTCACTGTGCGTTTATATAAAGTAGATATACTCCCCAGCTCTCTGCAGAGTTATAAAAAGCCTCCACTTGCCCCATGTGACCTTGTCACCACAAATTGCTTTTAGATTCTGTGTCATTTGAACAAACACAGCAATTCACTTTCATGTTCCTGCAACTGCTAAGAAAGGAAAAAAAAATTTAAAAAATAAGGAGAAGGGGGGAAAAAAAAAGGGTGCTAGAGTATGCAGTTTATGTCCAGGCTGATTCTCACTTTGATACACAGTATTCCTCACCTCCTTTTGAGGCTGAAGTTCAGTGAATTCATGCTACTGACATGGAGCAGTTTTTTCTATTCAATCACACTTACTTGGGAACATGTGTTCTGCCTGGCTCAGAGGATGAGCTGAGCTGTGCTCTGGGAAGGAGAGCAGAGATGGAGTTGCTCTCAAGTGAAGCTATTTCAGTGAACTGGTAAATGAAAGGGCCCTGAACCAAGCAGTAACAACACCAGACTGAAAAAGTCTCCAGCGTTTTGGTTTTCTCCTTAGACATACTTGTTATATACCACCAGGAAATTAGGAATTTATAATGTACTACTAGGAAATGCTAGGAAACAGCTTCCCTGGATAAATTGTGGCTGCCCCATCCCCAGAAATGTTCAGGGCCAGGTTGGACAGGGCTTGCAGAAACCTGGTTTGATGGAAGGTGTTCCTGCCCAAAGCCAGGGATTAGAATGAAATGATCTTTAAAATCTCTTCCAGCTCAACCCAATCTATGATTGTATGACAGAGAAGATGGACCCAGACCTCTCAGGGGCCTGTTATGAAGGACTGCAGGTAATGGGTGGAAGTGGACAGAGGAGAAATTTCTGTTTGATATAAGGGAAAAATTCTCTACAAAATACATAGTCAAATAATAGAACAGGGAGGTTCCTGGATGGCTGGGATATAATTTTCCTTGGAGATTTTAAAAACTGAGTTCACGAGGCCCTGAGGGACGTATGAACTTAACAAGGCTTTCAGTACAGGACTGATCCAGTGGTGTCTAGAAGTCAAGACAACCATTATATATTATCTGAAAGTTATTATTATCTGCAATTATTTCAGAATTCTGCACATTAGGAGAAATTAATACATTAACTTGAAAGCACTGGCTGTAGGACAAAATTGACTTCTTGATCAGCCAGAGAAAATAAACTTCATGGAGACTTGGAAAGGATATGACCCTTCAAAGAAATGTTTCTCCATGACACTTCACACAAGAGTAAATAAACCAGCATCACATCACAAAACACATCTTTCTGGCTTTCCTGTCTGTTCCTGGAACCTCCATTAACATGTGATGTCTTCACAGGCTAGTTTGCAGCTCTAGTTGTATGTAAACTCTCTTTGTAAACAATTACTTTAATTATATTTCAGAATTCATTAAAATAATATTTCAAAACACTTCTTCCAAGTTTTCTTTCAAGTAAAATTAAAGGAAACAATATAGCTTAAAACACTATTATAAAAAAATATTCTTATCATTCTGGAATTGGACTTTCAAAGCCCATGACAAAATGACAAAATGATGACAAAAATAATTCTGGCAGGCATATATTTTCCTCATTTAGAGAAAAAGAAATAATTCTTTATGCTCATTAGGCCATACGGGTGTCTATACTTCCTTATTGTGTGGACTTTGCAAACTGGAACTGGCTTGGGGATCAAAGCTTCCCTTCGGGATCAAATTCCCCAATTAATTAATTTTCTCATGAAGAAAAAGCTTTAATTTGTCATCTAGAAATAAGTTGTTGGTTTGGGTTTTTTTGGGTTTTTTTGGTTTTTTGTTTTTTTTCCTGGTTATATCAGTTTCTCTTTGGCTATTTTTCTGGCTAGATTTTCACATTTATACTCAAAGAGATGCACATCAGGGTCTGAGTCTTTCCATCTTCCTATCACAGATTAAAATATTCATGGCCTCCCCCTGTGATTACACCTTCCCGACTCAGGTTAAATTCCATTCTTTTATTATTTTTTGGACCCTTTAGCACTCAGGGGTTGCAAAAAGGGTGAGTTTCACCTCCTATTTTTGGGCTGAGACATACAGCTACGGGTGCTTGAGTGAGGCAAAGCCAATGCAGATGCACTCACGAGCATCTTGTGGCTCCCATCAATATTCTGTCTAAGCCTATATTCTCTGTGAAAGGGAAAATAGGAAATGATATCTAGGAAAAGCACACGTCTGGGCCCTTTTAGTCATTCATTCCCCTTGAATTCTCTGAGCATGATCTGTTAGTGATGCTAGAGGGCCTGTCTCTGCCTAATCCTTTTAGTATCTATTTATGGACCTGCTGTCCATCAATTTATTTAATTTTATTTGAACTTCTGGTCCTGTCTGCCTCTGTTCTGTGGCAACAAAGTACAGAATTTCACTACCCTTTGTATAAAAAAGTATTTTGTTTTACACTGTTTCCCTTGTTTTATTGAGCGTCCCCCACTCTAAAAGTATGGGATCTGTTACATTCAGCTTATCCACCATCTTTATGGTTTTGTCAAGTTGAATTTTTTCCCTTATCTGCCTTGTCTGTTATAAAGAGAAGGAACCTGAGCTTTATAGTCTGTCTTTTTTAGGTATCTGTCTCTGTAAGGCATCATTTCTTTATCATTTCATCTCCTGTTCCCTGTGCTTTCCTCAGCCTTACTGAGATGCTCAGACAAGAATCAGAGGCTCAGAGGAGGAAAAGAGGGAGGCACAAGGTTGGAGATTCCTGTACCCCCAGTGAAGACCATCCTGATCCATGCTGTCCCCCTGCAGCCCATGAAGAGCCATGATGGATTAAATATCTGCTCATTCAAAAATCTTCTCTTTTCCAGGCTGAGCAAACTCAGTTCTGTCAGCCTTTCCTTGTAGGAGACATGCTCCATCCCTCTGATCATCTTGGTGGTCCATGTATGGTTTAAAAGTGAATTACAAATTCCCATTAGTCTATCCCAAACATAATTAAAAGTATCACAGAAAGAGATAAAAATATTATGAAAATAAAAACAGTTTGGATTTTCAGGAATTTCTTTCATTCCACTGCCAAACCAGCACAGGATTTCATGTTCTGAGCACTTGGATGGGGTAATGATTACTGCTTCAAAATAATCATACTGAGGGAAAATCAGACTTAAATGCAGGCAAGGAGTGGACAATGGAATGCAAGTACCATGCAAATTGATAGAGGAATTAGCCATGACCAACGAGGAAAAGAAGAAAGATCAGATTGTGCAAAAGAAAGTTAAGCCCCATATTTTCTTTTCCATTTTTTGTCCTGTTTGTTTCTTCCCATCATCTATCCATCGTTTTCCTTTCTTCCAAGGCTTGCCTCTAGCTCTAATTCAATTTTTTTTTTTTATTGTAAGACAGAAATATATTTAATTACAACTTGAACTCATTAAATAGGTCAGGGAACATAAATGATTATATAAATTCTAACACCCACCCAGCCTTCAAAAAACACAGTTAATTTGCCTCTCATCCAGAAGCACTTAACACCTGAGGATTGTTCTATCTTAAATTATGATATTTAAGAAAGACTAATCTGGGAGCCCTTGATACCACCTTAATTCAGCTTAATTTAAGTAAGACCTGTTAACTTATATGAGCATTAACCTTTGACTCTGTTAACATAATTAATTGAAATATGAATGCATGAATAAATCTCTATGGAATAATATTTTTAAAAATAATAAAGAGAGATATTTAACCTTCACTAATACACCTAGAAAATATCTGGATTATGGTGTCCCTATTTGATTTTTGAATTTCCTAAGAGCAAGGACATTCTTAATGAATCATTGTGATGGCAAGTGAAAGGATGACCACTCTGTGCCACACCAGACTCCACATATCAAACTTCTTCTCTGCTGTGAATACTTTCATAAAACCAGATTCTCTGGCCCCTCAGCTCAAGCAACACTTTTAGCTCTATGACAGAAAAAGGAAACAAAATAAATGATTATTTATTAAGATAACAGCTTGGATTAAAGTAGACTCTTAAATTTGTTAAGAGGGTTGTGAAAAACTGGGGAATTTTGCTAGGGAAGGTTCTCTACATATTTACCCTCTGCTTGTACTCACTTTCTAAAAATCAGCAACTGACTCTACCCGGAGATTAGATTGAGTGCATTCTCAGTCTTCCCCAGAATTCCTGGCATTACTCTAACTTCAGAACAGTTTTGCCCCTTGACTATCTTAGGAACATGTCAGGGGTAGAAGTTTGAGCAGAGAAGAACACAGTCTCCAAACTGTCATAGCCAAAGGAAAATGGAATTACTCTTGTAGTCTTAGTCTTGTCTCAGATGTGCACATGGAAAGTGTTCAGAGCTGTTGAGACCAAGAGCAAGTCTGAGACAATATTTAGAGGGAGTTCCCCATTTATTTAAGAGTGAGGGATATGGAATGCCACTGCTATAGCTCAATTTTAACCAGTACCTTGAATTTATCTTCTAATATCTAAAATATTCTACTCAGAATACTGTATGTGGGAGGAGGGATTTTGTCATCCACCCTTGAGGTGAATTCCCTCCTCAGTCCTCAGTGAAGGTTGGGGAGGGGGTATAAAGCCACATTATTAAATTTCTGTCTATATTTGCTCTTTAGATACCTCCCCTGCTGTTGGAAATATTTTACACAATGTTTATGGGGTGTTATTGCTAATATTTTTCTTATTACTCTGTAACATCATCTCTCCTCACAGATTTGAAAATTGTAAACTGTTCCAGGAAAGAAAAATGTTAACCAATAACTTCTGGAAAACAATAAAACCTGCCTCATTTTCCTCTCTGCATCTCTAAAACAAACTGTATAACTATAGAATTAGGGGGTGCTGGATCTGCTTTTCTGTAATTCCTTTCCAATCTTTTCCTTTATCACCTGTCCTTTTTTGTTTTCAATCTCATTTTTTCTTTTATTTCTTTTTTAAACTCTGAGATTGGATTAGTTAGCCTTGTATGCTAATTTAGGATATTTGCCAAAAAATGTTGTGTAGAATATGATGGCCTTTTTCTATGGTCTTAGTGTACACAGAATTTCATTACATGCTTTAAAGAGATAACATTGCAGACAATTTCAAATCCAAGGCCCATTCCGAATCTTTTTGTCATTCATGATCTTTTTAGAAAGCAATGTGAAGTTTGATTGAAAATGACAAGGATACAAAACTTTGATCAAAGGGCTTTTATTTTCATTCTTTTAGCTATCAGAAAATAAGGGTTTAAACAGATTACATCTCCCAGCCCAAAGTTCTGATTTAAGTAGCGACTTTTTCCTGTTTGTGATGGCTACTTTTGTGGTTTTTTCTTTGTCTGTTTTCTCTTACTGTCCAATCTTTCAGGCTGGTTCTTGGCAGGAACGCAAAAACCCCAGATACATCTTCCTTACAGGTGTTCGCAGATAATCAGTGTGTCAAGCTGAACAAAAGACAGGCATGTCAGATGGATCTGTGCAGACCTGCTGGGCAGGGAAAACAGGGATGTTATGAGAATTAGAAAAGTAGGAAATGTTCAACATGGAGCTCTCAGCTGATGGGAAAATGGGTCTAAGGTATCAGACATGTCCTCAAGGGAGGGGCAGTCTCCAGCTCATTCAAGGTTTTACAAATTACTTCAGAGAAGTGCTCTTGTTCCTGGTGAGACTTAATTTCCTGAAGGTGAAGTTGAGATAATAACAGTAAAGTTTTTCATTTTACTTGGCCATGTTTGTTTGAGTTTCTTTAATTAGTAAACATTCTTCGACACACAGCACAACTGGGCTGCAGTTTCTCTGAGAAGGAGCAGAGAGATTCTTCTGTGTTGACACTATAAAAACAAGTAATAATGAGTTATTTTAGTTAAGTACTAAAGATAAAGTAATTTTGATCTCCACTTGGAGGCCCAAATTCTGTAGGGAAAGCCAAGAGGAAATGGTTTTAGAATGAAAGGAGGTAGGTTTCAATATGATTTAAGGAAGATTTTGTTTGTTTCTTTGTTTGTTTTGTTTGTTTTTTTGTTGTTTTTTTTTTTTTTCTCTGAGTGTTGGTAAGGCACTGGCACACATTGCCCAGAGATGTTGTGGATAGGCATCCCTAGAAATGTTCAGTTTCAGATTGGACAGGGATTGGAGCAACCTGATGTAGAAATTGTCTTTGCTCATGGCAGTGGGGCTGGACTGGACGATTTTCATGTCCAAAGAAGAGCAATGAAGCTGATAAAGCATTGAAACAAAAAAGATTATGAAGAGAGGCTGAGGGAGCTCTGGGTGTTTATCCTGGAAAAAAAGGAGGTTCAGGGGAGACCTTCTTGCTCTCTACAAATACCTGAAAGGAAGTTGTAGCCAGGGGTCAGGCTCTTCTCCCAAGTGACAATTGTCAGGAGAAGAGGAAATGGCCCTAAGTTACACCAGGGCAGGTTTAGATTTGATTTAGCAATTTTTTTCATTGAAGGATGCTTTAATTACTTTTAATTGAGCACTAAAATGGGCTGCCCAGGGCAGTGGTGGAGTAATTCTATGATTCAATAAATTACAGTCTCTTCCAGCCACAACCATTCTATGATTCTACAATTTTCTGATGTCTCCCTAATATTTGTTTTCCAGAAAATTAGAGTAAAATTTATGTGAGATCTCCCATTCTGCTTTGTTTGCTGGCCTAAATCTCAGGCTGGCATTGAGGCAGGATTTCTTCTTGTTTCAGTCCATTTAACCTTTTCAAACCTTTCAAACTTATCACCACATCTTTAACCTCACTTATCACCCAAAGCATTTCTTGGATTGCTGCAGTGATTAAAGCCAGTTTGGGAAACAGAGGATCATGAACATGTGAAAGAATTAAACATTCAGGATATGGTCACATAAAAAGTTTTCTTAAATCCAAGCAAGGAAACAGAAGGATTTTTTTAAATATGTGGAGGTAGCCAGTAGGAACTACTCCTTGCCATTCTCAGAAGCACCAAACATACACAAAATAGAGACATGGCAGAAATGAAAAGCTGAAAAGTATTTTGTGACAGTGTGGCGAAACAAAAGTCTGGGCAGAGGAAAATAACCCCATTTACTGAACCTCGGGGGTGGTGTTTCAATGAATGTAAAGCTCCAAGACCAAGGTACCAATACCAGGAGCAGGATTTGTATGGGAAAGCCAAGGGAGTAGTATCTAAACAGATTGAAATCTGCATAATTCCAGTGAAATCAAGATAGTAAGATGCTGAGGAGTGAGAACACAGCCTTAATCTTCCCTAAGGAAAAACAGGCTCTTTAAGGTTGAAAACGACCTCTAAGACCATCAAATCCAACCTTTAATCCAGTGGTGCAAAGCTGAAATAAGCTTCTTTTACATTCTGAAAAAAAACCCCTGCAATATTTGGATGCATCAACATGTGATTAGGTACCCACTGGACCTGCTTTGATATTTGGAAACTGGATATCCTGCAGGAACAGAGTAATCAGAATTAGGTGGGGGAGCAGAGGCAGAGCCCTGTGTCTAACAGGCAGCTTGGGGCCTCATGGGCTGGGATTTCAGAAAAAGGGAAAGGTCAGTTTAATTCTAAACCTGTGTCACTCACAAACACATCTTTACAGAGGGAGAGGAAGGTAGAAGTGCTGCCTTCTTCCCCTCCTGTTAAAAAAAAANGGGTTATGCAAAGTAAAAAAAAAAAAAAAAAAAAAAATTATCTGTAGATGAGACAGAGGGGATGGAAGCCCTCTGCCAGCTCTTCTATCCTATCAGAATTGTGCTGACAAAAATTCACTTTTAAAGGTACCGATTAAATAATTTAACATTTCCCACTGGCTTAACTTCTTTTTAATACCTTTCTCCTTCTGATGTGCTTCCTAATTCCTGAGCTTAGAGGAATATGTATTGTAGCATCAAATGTAATGTTCAAATGTCTGGAACACAGGATTTTCCATACTAGATCAGGCCATGAAGTCACACCAGTCCACAGCCTGCCTAGTGGCATGGCCATTATCTCATAGTTCAGAGGAGGAAGTAACGGGGCAGAAAATCTAAACGCAGAATTTCCTTCTTGCCTGAAAACAGCATGGACTTGCCTCTGGGTTTTTGAAATGGAAAATATCCAGTGGTATTTTACTTGCCACTGCTTTTGAATTCATTTTTACCTGTCTTCCTCAATTCCATTGTTAACAGTTTAGGAAAATGAATTAAAAAATAAAAGTTTCTAAGTATCTTTTAATGCTCTGAAAGTGGAAAATATTCAGTGATATTTTTTCATGACTACATTTGAATTTTAATTATTACCAATCTTTTTTAGTAAAAATTTTATACTTGAGTGCAAAATTGAAAGTTTATTATACTCATATATGTATATATATGAACGTATGTATATTAGGTAACTCTCACACTGATGTTTCAGTAGCCTCCTTTTTCTTTGAGTAATTCCTATGTTGGACACTGGGCTATAAACATTTAAAATTGCCGTATATATAAAGAAATAAACAAACAAACAAATAAATAAAACATAGTAAAATATGAATATGTGCATGGGTATAGGCGTCAATGATGCCACCACAAAATCTAAAGCTGTGTTTCCTAGCTTTAAAGCCAATATGGAGTATCCTGGATAAAAGTTATGTATGTTCAAAGAAACAATGTGGGGATTTTGCTCTTCCAGTCACTGTCTTTGAAGGATGTAAATACTTACTTAGAAGCTGTGGGGCTTGAGCAGCAAGAAAGCATTTAAATGCTTTGTCAAGTAATTTAGGATTTGGTGTCATAAATGCAAGTTGGCTAAAAAATAAAATTAATGAATTTATATGAGATTAAGATGATACAGAGTTTATTTGTCATAATCCTCTTCTCCCTTTCAAATTTTTTTATCAACAAATCAAAAGAAAAAAGAAACAACACATCCCTTTGCCTGCAGTAAACACTCACCAGGAGAGCAAGTGATGGCAGGAAATTGTGCGAAAAAGGAAAATGTTTCTTTGCAAACACAATCCAGGTAACTTCCTTGTCTACATAAACCCCCAATGCACAAACCATTGTTGTTTAATTTTGCCTGACCCAGATACAGCTGAGTTAGGAGGGCTGGAATAGTCAGCACTTGTCAGCTTATTTGCAGTCACTGACCACATGCATGTTCTTAGCACCCAGCTAAGAAATACATAAATTAAGCACATTAGGAAATAAAGCACATTAGTTTGAGTCTCAGGGAGAGAGAATCAAATAGAGTGAGTCGTGACACTCTTTACAAGAAGCAAGGAGTGTCCTCAATCAGTTATCCCGGCTCAACTGAAAAAAAAAAAAAAGAGTATAAGGAACCCTTTTTTCCGAATGAGGATAATCAAGCAGAGGAACAAGATGCCCAAAGGGGTTTTGCAGTCTTTTGCAGATTTTTCACTACACCCAGGACTGCTCTCATCACTTACAGGGTTTGAGGAGGACTTATTTATGCAGGACATTTACATTGTGGTTTTTGTTGGGTTTAATCTTGCAATGCACTGAAAAACGTTCTAACAGAAATAGTATGAATCTGCAAAGTTTCACTGAAGTCAGTAGAGATGAATAAGGTTGCATGAATTTAAACTCTTTTCCCTTAATTTAATTTCCATATGCACTTATGAAGTTTTCTGTATGTCTGTTATGTTTTTAATTATTTTCTAGAATGCAAAATTTGCCTGGTTTGTTTTCATTAAAATCCAATATTGTGCTTCTGTCAATATTAGTGTTTCAAAAGCTTATTGATATCTAAAGTTACAGTCTTCCTTTTCTTTTTTTAATTGGTTCAATTTAGAAAAATTAATAAAAAGCAGAAGTTTGTAACTCTTTCTTGAGAAGAAAATTGTAGTGCACAGAATATTTATTTGATCAAATACTGCCATCAGCTAAAGCTGCCACTGAGAAGAGGTGGCTACATCTACTTTCCAAATTTCTTCCCTGTTGGATGTGACCTTTGTTGCAATTTTGTTTAAGTCAAAAGAAATAATTCTTGATTGTTTAAAACAGCAGTGGCCAGAGGCTGGCATTACTGCCCACGATGGTGCAGCGCTGGAGAGAGTTTTGCTGTACAAATTGCTGAATTACTGGATTTCCTGTATTTTAACAGGTTCTGCTCGAAGTCCTCCCTAATATCCACCACGGGTTGCTCTGCGGGTTTGAATCCAGCCCTCATCTCCAGTTCCAAAATAGGCTTATTCCGTTCTTTCCTTAAAATCTGTCCTGATTTTGAATCCAGAATTAAAGACTCAATGCCTCATTCTCAAAACCTGAAAGGTGTCTTCCACTGTTCTGCTTTCTCTATCCCAATGTTAACTTAACAAATCCTGCCCAAAATTCTTGCCAGATGCACTTAGACAGTCTTGACTAAGCCTGATCAGCTCAGCTTCCAAAACTCTCCAATAGTCTTTTCTGATTCTCTCTCTCTCTCTTATTTGCTGCACTCCTGTCCCTTTCTGGATAAATTATATTATTCTAGGGGACAATCTTACTCATTGCAATTGACTGGAATTAGATACCCTGGGTCTTAAACAAAAAAACCAAAAAAACCAAAAAACAAACAAACAAAAAAAAACCCAACCAAACAAAAAAGTGTATTCAAGCTGCATACTGGGAACAGTTTAAATCAGTCCTAAATGGTCATTGCTGAGGATTTTCTTGGAGAAATTAGATTTTTTTTTTCTTTCCTTATTACTATTAAAGCATGGTACACTGAAGATCCCCAGAGATCTCTTCTATTTCTTTGATCCACAACTGGAAGTTTTTTGTTCCTACTGCTTGGAGAAATAACATTTCTCTAAACTCTCTTTCTCCAGGCAGTGCCAAGCATGATGCCCAGATTTGTTTCTCTGCATGAATCCACTTTAGTTTTTTTCCCCCAAGATCAAGTGTTGTGAATTGAACGTGCTATTTTTTTCCCCTGTGCACTTCTTACAGACAGACTCTGCCCTTTCTCCTGGTCCAAGATCCCATGGATAATATTATGCGTTAGCTGGGCTCACTCTTAATTAACACAGTCTCACTTTCTAAACTGTTTCATGTCTTTAGATGATATGAGGCTTCTTGAGCACTCTCTCATCCCAAGATCTTGAAAAGCAAAAAAGCCTTTTTCTGATTAGTGGTTGCTTGAGAAAGCCCAGCAGTTCACAAAAAAGCAGTGCTAAAAGATTGATTTATTTCCATTCTTCCATCCGCACCAAAAATACCAGTATCCAGGCAGGAGATGGGATATTTGATTATGTGGAGCCTACATGAGGGACTATTTCTGTATGAAAATTGCAATACAAATATATTATAATCTATCTCAGAATACACTGGAATAGTCAGTCCCACACTCATCACACCACAGTATCTGAGCACCTCAGGGATGATATAATAATGTAATTGATCTAAAAAAGGCAGTGCATTTATATAATTATACCTTTGCTGCTATATTTCACACATAGAGACTATTTATAATGAATGCTCTTTTACTTTTGAAAGGATCTATTTTCTTCAATGGGAGACAGTGGGGTAATTAATAGACAGGAAAGTTCCTTGATTGGGGAAAGTATTAAACATTAAATGAGGAGCTCAGTGTTTGCATTTGAGCAGTTGATTGCCTCCTTGCACCTCAGGGCTGCTCAAAAAGAAAAGTCAACGAGGCTTCTTTTTACCCCAATGTGTCTTCTCTGGTTGCCCAGAGAAGATGCCCAAGAGAAATGCTCATTATTTTCATCATCTTTACCCAAGTTTTGCAGCTGAAATGAAGACTCTTAGTCTGACATAGTCATCCTGGTTCTTCTGCAGTCAATAGGGAGAAACTGGAACCACCAATAAGAATAATTTGTACCACCAAGGGTGTCTGATGGATGAGACAACAGACCATGGCTGGAAATCCTTAACAATCAATGGAACCACAGAATCACAGTCATAGAATAGCTCCAGCTGGAAGGGATCCACCAGGATCTTCAAAGGTCCTGAATGTCCAGCTCCTGGACCTGCACAGAGGTCATGCCATCTATCCTACCATGTGCCTAAATAACCTGAATATCCAGTTCCAGCTGGTTCTGGATGAACACGAGCACTTCCATTTGTGAAGTTTGGCTGTCATGCATTAGGGCACAGATTTCCCCTTCAGCACTGCACTCTCTGACGTTATATGAAGCCCAAAATACCTAAAAATTCCATGTGGTATGAAGGCACAATTTTATACTTATATGTTCTTAGATATAAATATTTATAGATACATGATATAGTCACTAATGATAAAAATAAAGTGATACTACAACATGCAAGCTGGTCTGGCATTGCAGTGCTGAAGGGAGCACAAGAAAACTTCTGCATCTTAAGCAGCAGAAACAAAAGAGAAACATGAATTCCTTAACACATAAATATGCGCCTCTTCCTGCTGCTTGCCTGAGAAATATGTTTTAAAATTAGGGAAAAAAAATCATCAGTACAAGCTTAAATCCTTTTTCAGGGAGTATTGAATGGAGGGATATTTTTAATGCATATATTTGAGTCTTGCTGCCTTCAGGAGGACTGAGAAACATGCTAAAGTTAAGTAAATGTCATCATGGTAAAATAATGCATCTCTCTAAATTGGGAAATGTGAAAGGATGGCTGTAATTGATTGGACTCCTCTCAAAGGTCAAATGCTGCCAAGAATTGGTATTTTGGCTTTTTTTCTATTGCTGTTTCTTCAATTGACTTTCCTTTCTGTAACACAAATGTTAAAATTTTCTTTGCAACATTTTAATTCACAAATTTAATTATAGCTCAAACACCTGCAAGCTGTTATTAAAATTTCCCTTTAACCATATTCTCTTATATGATCTTCATACGCACACAAAACCCTAATTAAATTTTGTTTGTTTTCATGCCCAATTTGCAATTTCTGATTTTCCCTTTCTTCATTAATTAGATAAGGAAAAAGTGATAAGGTTTTAATTACCCAAGATACATGTGAACACATCTTCATTTTCAATTAAAGGTGAGATAGAATGTTTGAAGAGAAATTAACTATCACAGTAATTTTTTTTTATCATTATCTTGACAGAAAACATATATATCACAAGATGGTATCAGCAGACTTGTTTACACTCCTTGGGAATCTCTAGGGTATGTCATAAATGGAAAGAAATTCAATTATAGGAGAAAAAAATAAAGGTATAAGTTTCTAACAAAACCAGATAATGCAGCACTTCTGACTTCTTTTAGCAGGATCATTTCCAGTTACGCATAACCTAATTTCTGTCAAGGATTTTACTGGAGCAATGTGGCTCTTGGTGTACAGCTCCTCCAGTGAAGAAAATTCCTGTTTCAGGGAGTTCAAAGTCAGATTTAAAACATATTGGTAGTCCACTTTCCTAATTTTATGAGCAAAATGTGCATATGAATTGCTGTTAAACGATCTTCCTAAAGGGAAGGAAAAGTCAATGGATGATAAATGCCAGTGAACAGAGCATAAACACACTGGGAAAGACCACAGGCAAATCCATAACTCACTGCTCATGCTCAGTACTAAAGAAATGAAGGCCTTGGGTGGGCATCTAACGCACCCTTGACGAAGACAGCTCCTAAATCACCAGGTGCCAGCTGTAGAGTCTCCTATCTCACCCTTGGCCCCAAAGAGCTGCAGCCAGGCAATGGTGGCCAGTCACACAGTGACTGCTTTTAGTCATTGGTCAGGAATAACAATGCCTCTGCCTTGTCTTCTTGTCCTCTTATTCCGAGTGCTCTGCAAAGCCCTTCAAACCTGTCATTTGTTCTCTGTCAGAATAATGTAGAAATGGGTGTCTGAACCAAAGTTGTCAGAAACATTTAGAGATAAATAAACTACAGCATAAAGGGAACTATTTGTGTATGCTTTGGATTAGCTTAACCTGGTTTCAGGAAATTGCAGATACCCAGGACATTAAATATGTTTTGTTCCTTATAAACTATGCAAAGAAAGTAATAGCAACTTTAATGAAGACATGTCTCCAAAATGAAGCAATCTCAAATCATCAACACTGAGCATGTCCCATTGGTTGGTCCCTGTGATTTCATCACATTGCAGCATTGGACTGCAGTCTGCCTCAAAATTACGTGTGCTAACTAACAGCACCATAGAGCCATGGAATCACTGATGTTGAGAAAGCCCTCAAAGAACATCAAGTCCAAGTGCTAACCCCGCACCATCAAGGACATGATCAAACAATGTCTCAAGTGCCACATCTACCCATCTTTTAAATCCCTCCAGGAATGGTGACTCCACCACTGCCCTGGGCAGCCTGTCCCTTCCAGCCTTCCAGTGAAGATTTTTTTCTTTATATCCAATCAAAACTTGGTGCAACTTGAGGTTGCTTCCTTTTGTCTGATTACTTGTTACTTGGGAGAAGAGACCAACCCCCACCTGGCTACAGCCTCCCTTCAGGTGGTTCTAGAGAGTGATAATGTCCCCATTAGCAAAAAGAAACCGCTGTTCCTCTGGTCTGAGCCTCCCCAGCTCCCTCAGCTGCTCCTTATGGGATTTGTTCCCTGCTGAGGGGAGAGGCTGCAGGACCTCAAAGCAAATACCACAGACATAGTTATGAACCTGTGGTAGCTTTGAGCAGTCCAAGGGCCTCTGCTATGTAAAGAAGACATGGTTTTATAGCTGTGGGGGCTCTGGATATTGTCCCAATCCTAAAATGTAGTTGCAGCTGAGAACTGCTCTGGATTCTATATTTTACCTAGAGGCAGCCCTGTTGCCTACGCAGTGCTCAGAAACCTAATATTTGGAACAGCCTGGACATAGAAACCTATAGCCAGTAACACATTTCTTAACTTTCTACTGTCACTGTAGTCTAAAAGGATTTAAGATCTATAAAGTCTTAAGGACATCATTGGTCAGGACACAAAGGCTGTGTAAATTTAACAGTGCTTGGGCACAGACCCAAGAGGTGAAGTGCACCATTGACAGTGTTGATCTCAATAGTTCTTGGCAACCTTTGGGTTTCATGTACCTTACAGTCATCTAAATAACAGTAAGGCAGAGCTCCAGAACTAGTCTAGTCCAGGGACTAATTGGAAACTTGGAAGTGGCCATGATGTTGAAGGTTTGGAGAGTTTAATAAGGTGCATAAGGTAAGATTATTTGAGTGGATATCAGTTGGAGACCAGGCTGTGTCAAGTCCTTAGCTGAGGTGGAACTCAGGCAATGACAAACATTTCATTCTGTCTAAACTGGACACTTGCCTTGGATCACAGAATGGTCTGGATTGAATGGGATCTTAAATATCATCCAGTTCCAACCCCCGTGCCTTGGGCAGGAACAACCAGACCAGGTTGCTCCAAGCCCAGTACAACTTGTCCTTGAACATGTCCAGGGGTGGAGTCTCAAACTGCACCAAGGGAAGATTAGGATAAATGTTAGGAAAAAGTTTTTCATGGAAAGAGTGATAAAGTACTTGTAATGGTCTGCCTGGGGAGGTGGTGGAGTCACCATCCCTGGATATGTTTAAAAAATTACCGGATGTGGCCCTTGGTGCCATGGTCTAGTTGAGGTGTTAGGGTATGGGCTGGACTCAATGATCTTGAAGATCTCTTCCAACCTGGTGATTCTGTGATTCTGTGAATTCTGTGGATGGGAGTTCCCCACTTTGAGGAGTGCTTGGCACTGTCAGCTGATCACAGGTGGTTTGCTCAGAGTTGCCACCTGTCCTGAAGGCTAAGGATAAAGGAGGCAAATAACACCACTTGTAGAATTCCTTGAGTCATCTTGCACAAATCCTTTAGTCTTTGTGCCATACGTTTTCCCAGATTAATGGAAAGGGAGCATATCTGGCAGACTTTTCAAATGTCTGGGTTAAAAGGTTTGCAAAGTGGGGCTTTGCCGTGTCTGTCATTGCTGCTTTTTAAAATGGCTTGGGTTTTTAAAGCCCTAAATTCCGGTAGAGATAATTAAAGCTTTTCCAAATCTAGTTCAATAGCACTGTTCTATGAGTCCTAAAGGCTGCTTTTTCAATGAGGAGAGTATTTTGCCCAAATTTCCTTCAATGGTTTTGAAATCTCTAAGCAGTCACCTAAAATACGTGTGCTGGTTCTGAAAGGACTGGGCATTCACCACTGCTGCTTAAATGAACTGCTGAATCCTCACTGCCATGGGAAATGAGATCACTTGTTTGTCAAGAATTACTCTGGCTTTGAAGTACCAATGAACCCAGGCTTTCTGGAAGACATGGGTGATTTTGTGTGCCTGGATTTGTGAGGTGGGGTATTCAGACTCAGAGATGACCAAGGATATTGATTCCTGAAAGGTACCTCACAGCAGCCCTAAGAAAATCAGATCTTTTTAAGGTGTTCCAAGCTAGACATGAAAAATGAAAGGTCACATTTAAAAATCACCAAAGATACCTGCAGGCAATTATTGCATTCTGAATTCTACAGCCTTAATTAGCAGAGAATGAATAATTCCATAGGGGTAAATCAAAAAAGAAAAAGAAATGTAGGGTGGGAGTGGTGGGGGAAATGAAACTAAATTTCAGCAATAGGCAAATACTAGTTCAGGTTCAGAAAATATAATTATTTGAAATCAGACCCAAAGTGAATGATAATGATACAATGGAAGTTGTTTTTCTATAGTGATCTTCAAACTTTAGGTGATCAAAAGCTTCTTTCCTCTTTCTTTATTTTTCTTCCTTTAATTTTTTTTTTTAAACAAAGCAAATACATGAACTGCATGCTTAACTATCAATGAATGTTGCAAAATATATGTATGGATTTGTTTGGCAGTTAACAACATAGCCTATGGCAATTAATATTTTTTATTTACAGAGCTCAGTGCTGATAATGGAAAACTGATAGACATATTTAATTGGCTTTTAAATACTGGTGTCTATTTATAGTATTTTCTTCTTCGCCCAATGGCAGCAGTATTCCTGAGGATTTCAATGTGAGTTTAATATGTTGCTGCTTTTTAATTGCATTTTTATTGCTTATGCAAATGCCTTCTCATTTGCATGGCAAGCCAGGGGTCAGTAGCCAGAACAGTTTTGTCACGTTTCTCTATTCAGGGCCTGCACTCAACAGCAGTGCAGCTTCTTCCTGTTCAGTTTTTTCTATATGTGGGAGAATTGTCCCCTTTCTCCATCTCCTTGCAGGAGAGTTCATATCAGGAGTGCAGATATACTGACTGGTGGATGGTAATCCAAGCTTTTATTGAATTAACACTCAAAAAAAAAAAAAAAA
>VWZN01001870.1:283939-296999 GCA_013396955.1 Regulus satrapa
GAGGTGGTGGAATCATCATCCATGGAACTGCTCAAAAAGGTTATGGATATGCCCTGGAGGACACGGTTTGATGATGAACATGGTGGTGGATCTGGGTTAATGGTTGGACTCAATGAATACAAAGGTCTTTTCTAACCTTAATGATGTTATGATTCAGTTTGAAAGACGTGGTTGGGATAAATTCCTGGTTTTTCAATATTAACAATTCTTCAGATGAATCAGGATAGCAGGCAGTATTTTATTCATTATTATTACAACTATTTTCACTTTCCTGCAAGTGGAAATACTCAACCAGCTTACTCAGAGAAGCTGTGACTGCCCCTGGATCCCTAGAAGTGTCCAAGGCCAGGTTGGATGGGGTATAGAGCAATCTGGGATATTAGAAGGTGTCCCTGCCCATGGCAGGGATTTGGAACAAATGACACTTTAAGGTCCCTTCCAACTCAATGTTTTCTATGATCGTATTAAGTGTCTCACAAGAACATCTGTTTTACTATGATCAATCAGACAAGAAAAGGAGAAATGGCTAAAGCTTTGCAACTCCTCTGTTGCTGCAAGATTTATCTTTTTAAGAAAATGTATTTTTTAAGTAAACATATTTTACTAAAATAACCCCTTCTCTTGCTCTCTCCCCACACTTCTCTTTCTTTGATGATAACTATAAAGGTATATTTTGTTTTGGGGGGGTTTGTTTGTTTGTTTGTTTTTTGGGGGGTTGTTTTGGGGTTTTTTTTTATCTCATTCATAACATTTTGAGTGGTCTGAGCTCCAAGCCAGCAAAAGGAACTGGGAGGGAAAAGATACAACATTGTGTTTCCAGTCCCAATTCTCTGAAAAGTGTCTCTTCTTCTGCTCTGCATCATTCCACTTTTTCCTTCCTCCTGCTAAAAGGCCATTTTTCTTTCTGTGCCAGACTGTTCAGCACATCAATCCTTATTTGTAGCTCCCATGATTTCCAGACTATAGGTTTATAACAAACAAATAGAGGTTTCAAGTTCTCCCTGATGCAGCGCCGGTTGGACAGTCATTGATTTTGCTGGGATTAAGGATGTTAAAATGGCACTGGGGCAGAAAATACAGAGCTTTCCAAAGTGACATGGTAGGCACAGATCAGACATACGAGTGGGGATGGGAAATTAGAACAGGCCACAGAGCATTGTTCCACTCTCTGCAAAAATAATCCAATGGAAGCGTAAATTCATCCTACATTTTATCATGTAGTGATTTGCCCTGGAGTTTTTACCATGAAAGTTTCTTCTGGATGGTTGAGATTTTCTGAAACAAGGTAAAGCACCTGGACAGTCATACACAGTCCAGCTGAATTAAGGCAAAATGCACTCATCTTTTACCTGGAGTAAAAATGAATGCTTTTACAGGTTCCAGCCATTAATATTATCAGATATCTCTGACATTTTAATCTACATTGAGAGGTAATACAAAAAAATTAGGCTGACTTATAGACCCTTGTTATTCCATCTGGGTACCTTAAAAATTTCAGATAATTCAGTGAGTACAAATGTTTTTAATTTTCCAGTCAAGCTGTAAATATTGGAAAATGGAGAAATATATTGAAATAGACCCCTGACATGCAAAGGATTTGCTGTTAAATAGCCCCACAAAATGAGCTTCCTGGTTTCACAAAACATTTTTGTTTGACTCCAATAAAAGCATCTGGGTTTAGTGTTGTTTGGAGTTCCTAAATTTTTTAAGTTAATTTTGGAAGGAAAAATAATTTCAGAAGTAAATTACTGAAGAATTTAATTATGAAAGTTCTTCCCTTCCGGCCTTCCTGTCTCCTTCTCTTCCTTCTCCTCCTCCCCTTCCTTTTATTCTTCCTCTTAATTTCTCTTTCACTTTATCTCTTTCCTTTGCTCTTTCTTTTAATTACTATAAATTTGTTAGATCAACACAGAACTTTGCAGCCAAAGTAACATGCAACAGTAAAATGCTCTGTGGTATTATGTGGAAGATAATTTACAAACTCATATGGAAAGCCAAAAAACAGTTGGGAAGATTCACAGAGGGAAAAGCAGAGAGGCTCAGTTCTTCCCAGTTCCAGGTCTGTACTTCCCTGCACCTCTTTTCACCATTTCTACACAACACAATAGCATCATGGAGACCACTGAAGCCATGAAAATCAGATTTTGTGTGTCTGCAGAAGTAAACTCTCTAAAACTGCACAAGAAGAGATAAATGACACACACAGACTGAACCTGCTTGTGGATGAAGATGGTTAAGGGCATTGAGGGGAAGCCACAGACAGAATGACTGAATGTTCTCAGTTTGCACAGCCTGGAGAAGAGGAGACTGAGGGGACACTCATCAGGGTCTGCAGCTTCCTTGTGAGGGGAAGAGGAGGAGCAGGTGCTGTTCTCTTCTCTGTGGTCATGAGAGACAGGACCCAGAGGAATGGCCTGGAGCTGTGTCAGAGGAGGTTTAGGCTGGATATCGGAAAAGGCTCCTCCCCCAGAGGGTAACTGGGCACTAAACAGGCTCCCAGGGCAGTGGTCACAGCCTGATGGAGTTCAGAAACCATTTGGACAACACTCTCAGGCTGAGGTCTCATGAGTCCTGATTTGGACTCATCACAGAATGGGTCGTTGGGAATGGTGCTGTGCAGGGCCAGGAGTTAGACTTTGATTATCCTTGTGAGTCCCTTCTGACTCAGGAGATTCTGAGAGTCAATGATTCCATGTAATTCTTAGCTACAACACTCTTTGGGAGTCACTTGTGCCTGAGAAGTCCCCAGAGTTCCTCTCCACAGGGTTACCAGAGAATTTCCACTGGAACCATGTAGAGACCTCAGGTCTGTTGTGATGAGGCATTCATGAATACCTGTGCTGTAAAATGCAGAGTTACAAAGAGACCTTACCCAGTGGGAGTATGGAAATTCAGATATCACGCAGTGGGATAAAGGAGAAGATAGTTTTTCTTTTCCCAGGTCCTATGGCTTTACTGGGCTTAGTAACAGATATGCAGCTTCCATGAACTGTGTGGGTCTGAGCATGTTTCTGACCCTTGCATTCCTGGCCCTAGAGAAGAAAAGTAATAGCAATCCCTATTTCTTTGAACAGGTAGAGATATAAAGACACCATCTTTTTTGCAGACTATGTTTAAGCAAATTCTTTACAGCCAGCAGAAACAGGCAAATGTTTAATTGGCAATTAAATGAGTGAATGCCGTAAGACATAACAGAATAGTTGTGGGTTTGTTTTTTAAAGGAGTTCTTAATTAATACAATATTTTAACTTTCTTTGCTAAGTCATAGATATGACTCTACTGTGTATGCTGATCTAACTCCCACCTGACCTCTTTGAAAGGCCAAGGTTACTCTGTCCAGGCCAAGCTTTGGCAGTTTGATACTGGTTACAAAATCACTCTTAATTTAATCCTGGAAAAAATGTAAATCTAATTTTCTGCAGTGGATGTTAGTGGTACTGTTTCACACCAGCCCAAGTCTCATCAGAAGTAATCAAGCACAGCAATGGAGAGATTGTTCTCTGTAAGACAAGTGACAAGCAATCTTTGAACTAAACTTATATTTCCATGCTTGGTATAAAAACACTATGATGAAAAAAATGATAAATATTGGGAGCACAGTGGTGGCAAATTGAACAGCATTAGAAGTTAAATGGTGGTGAGAAATGAGAACTGACACAATTTAAATGAAACTTTAAATACAGGTTTATTCACTGCAAGAGGTGTTGGGACATAAACCACTTCTTTCATCTTATTTGACACACCCTCCCTCAGAAAATTTTTGAGTGCTATTTTCCCCTTCTATGGGAGCATAAAAATGCAAATATAGGTGTGTGCAGGAGAAAAATTTACATCTGTGTTTAACAAAAGTGTTCTATAACAACTCAGCATCTTAATCATTCATCAAAGTGTGAAGTGTATCTTCCTTTTTTATTTTTCTTTTCTCTTGGCAGAAAACAAAACCCATACCTGCTGGTGATTTGAAATATTATGTGACCCAGGTTGAATGGACAGATGAACAAACTACCTTATGGGAGCAGTTCTAACAATTACTGAAACTTGTAACTATTCTTCATAATAAGCCCTATCATCTACCACTAATAATACTAATACAGGCACTTGGGGTAATAATATCCCAAATTTAATAAGAAGGCAGCAATCGTAGTTTGCTCTGTGTATGTGTTCCAGCCACTTTACATACATTATCAAGTCATGGATCATTTGAGAGGGCCTCAGGGAAAATAATGTGGTAAATGTTGGATAAGTATTATCTCCAAGCATTGGACCCGTTTGCTCCGAGCTGATGCCACTTTCAGCTCCCACTAAAGCTTAACTGGTAAAAAAAAAAACAAAAAAACAAAAAACAAAACAAAAAACAAACAAACAAAAAAAAAAAGAAAAAAAAAGCAAAACAAAAAAACCAAGAACAAGGAATTTTAAGTGGGACTTGCATTACTCTGGCTGGGTGTGCACCTGCAATTTGCACACATAATTAGAGCACAGGAATGCTACAAGTGACCCCTGTCTCATCAGGAATTCAGACATGTCCATGTTAAACATGAAACCCTGGCAGTATTACTCCCCAGTGAGCCAAGTGCACATATTTCAAATCTTACTAAAAAACATTGTTCCAAATGTAGAATACCTCTGAGACAGTTAAATCACCATCAGTGACAAGAAGAAAAGAGAAAATCCAAGTTTCAAATGAACCATTTGAACTGTGATTTCTTTCCCTCTTTTGCATAGGTAACTTGTAACACAAATGGGAGAACTCAGGTACATCAGAGAGGGAAACAACACTTCCAGGGCTGTGCTTGGGTGACAGTTCTGAAAGAAGATCTGCTGGAGACTTCCTGAGAAAAAGAAAATTCTCTTTTTTCATGGAGTTCATTACAGATGTGTAGCTCAGGCCACCCAGCCCTTCACTCAGTACATCAATCACAGCAACAGGGTACTTAAGTCAGTCCAATTATTTCCATTGACGTCCTTGAGCTTGATTAAGATCTGAATTATGACTTCATGTCTTGTCTGCTCAGTGGGGGAGCCTTTAAACAATCAAGACTGGCCTTCAAGAACAAATGGATGATTCTGTAAGAGTGAAGACTACTTTGCAAAGCCTGGGGAGTGTTCTGAACACTGAGTCTACAGAACATGAACTTCTGAGCACTCTGTGAACCTCTCCAAGAGGCAGGGAATCAAGAGAGCAAAGCAAAGCATTTCCCAGCTTGGCTGAAGGAAATGGGTCCGTCTGGAATGGGTGGGTTTTAAGTCCATGAGCTAACAGAAGAATACAGGCAGGATCCTGGGGGAGAGCTCTTGCACAGAGCTGGTCTAGCAGCATGGATTTTGCATTTGAATGTGTTTTAAAAATAAAGCTCATCACTGAATTTAGTGAGGACCTTGCTGTGTCTCGGCTGTTCTGAGAATTCTGAGGTGCACAAGTCCTATTTTGGATCTTACCTATTCCTTTCTAACTCATCTCAGGACCAGGAGTTGGACTTTATGATCCTTATTGATCCCTTCCAACTCAGCATATTCTGTGTTTCTGTGATCTCCACAAGTAATCTTTCTGTTTAATTACTAGCAAAATTGTTTGGATAAGAATTTGTCTCTGGACTGAGGTGCTGAATGCACTTGCACTCCTTCTCTGGGCAGTTTGTATCAAACCTTCATTCTAGTTTCTTCTTAAGTGTAGATGAGGGCACAGAGGATAACAAATTTGTGTATGGGGTTGTAAACGGGTTTGCTGACTCTTGCACACTGCACATTCTAATTTAACTAAACATTGCATCTTCTGAATGGCTGCAAAGATGCTCTTTCTCTCTCTCTCCCCCCAGTCTATCCATGTCTTACTGTCATACCTCAGTGAACTCAAATGTTGTTTGTTTGTTTGCTTGCTTTAGGGTGTTTTGGGCTGCTTTTGTTTGGCTTTGTTTTATGTTAACCTGAAGCGAATTCCTCGGAGTTACCTGAGGGTTCCAAGAAACTTCTTCCATGTCTGGGGCAGATTTCAGGTGCCTACACAGAAATGTCTAGAGGCAATTTTAAAAGCCCTTGGTATCAGTGAGTAGACAAGACCATGGAAACAGCAGCGCTGTGTTGATCTTGAGTTTGCAAATGGATATCAGATAGGATACACCTAGACATTTCAAATGGCACCAAAAATTAAAGTTGTGGCACTCAAATTGTTTTATTGGAGGAACTGAGAAACAGAATATAAATTTCTGTCTGTTTAAGGAAAAATAGAATGAAATTAGTGTTTCCAGAAAACATGGGAATTATTTATGTGGCAGTGAGATCTGTAAGAGTAGGATTCATATTTAATGAATCCTACAGCTTTGTTATTAGAGGTGCTCATTTGAAAAGTAGACCATGTGAGATGCTAGGGAATGGCTGAATTCCCAGAAAACAGGTGACAACTGTAAGGGTGACCAGAACTAGTTGCTCTGGGTTTATTTTGTCCGCTTAACCAAGTTTTTCTATCTTGGGACAATTAAATATCCAATATTTAATTTCATTTAAAGATAACCTGATGCAGCTTCTGCCTGCAGAGCCTGCAATTCACCTTGCTGTGACCTGTGACCTCAGCTCTGTTCTCTGACTTGCTGTGGGCTTGGGTTCAGGGTCATAAGCTGGAAGAACTTCATGAACCCTTTTTACATCAAGTAGGAACAGTTCCACCAGGCAGTGAAATATTTATTTGTTGGTTAAAAGAATGCAGTGATGAGAATAGAAGTGTTGGAGAGTGGTGTAGTTATTGAAGGAGGTTTTCCCATAGGATTTATTTCTTTGTTTGTTTATTGTTGCAGAAACCTTTTGTGAGACAAAGTGAAAGCAGCTAGAAATGAAGAGCTGGAGTGGGGTGAGCATTCCTGGAAATGCCACAACCACTTAGGATGACAAGGTCAGTTTATATGTGCTCCCTTTCTTCTGTTTGTGCTCTGATCTAATCAGCTGAATCTAGGCAAGGGGAAGGAAAACATCCCTGCCACAAACACTCAGTCTGCAAACTCCTCCATTTTCTCTCACCCAACAGGGATGCTCTCTGAACTGATGGGGACTTTTCCAGATGCCAGGAAGCATTTTGTCAGCACGAGGTTTTAGGTTTTTATTTGTCCCATTTTTATCAGGGAAAAAAAGAATGGAGCATAATGAATGGAAATATGATGCAGATAAGGAGCCCTCAGTGCTTGACTGCGATCTTGCTTTCTGGGAGTCAGAAGATACTGAAATTTCTCCTCAGGTCATGGTAAAATACATCTTGCTCCTATTTTCACCTTGTAGAGCAGAGCTAGGCTCATGTTAGACATGTTCTCTCTGAGAACCAGAAGAAACCTAGATTCATATTCCTGGCTCAGTTCATGGAATTTTGGGCCATACTTTCCACATGGAGCCTCCTGAATGAGGAAGGTTTAGATTAGATACTAGAAAAAAGTTACTCACTGAAAGGATGATCAGGCCTTGGAGCAAGCTGATCAGGGAAGTGATGGACTCACCATCCTTGAAAGTGTTCAAAGAACTTGTGGATGTGTTGAACGCATCACTGTGGGGTGAACTGTTTGACTTGATGGTTTTTGAGGTCTTTTTCATCCTAAACAATTCCATGATTCTATATCCAGCAGAACTGAGGTTGCACTCTCTGTCTGTGAGGAGACCATGGTCTCTGAGGAGACCATGATGAACTCCTGATCTGATATTTCCTCTCTTAGGTTAGTCTACAATACAAAACAGCTAAAATTAAGCTATTCTGGGTTGAACATGTCATTTACAGCATTTAACAATTTACTTTTATAAGGTTCATGGGTAAATAGGAGATGAAGGCTCAAACATAATCTTCTTCCTTCAGTCAAGCACTGATTCTGTCAACTCATGTCTTTTAATATTCTTTAATACCTCAGCCTCCATCTGGGGGCCCACCTTTGGCACCACATTATTAACATCTTTTTTGCATGTAGGGAGACACCCTGATTTTTTGATCAATGTATTTCAGAAGTCTGAGTATAAATTAGTGTTTTCTTCCCATTCAGATCTTAGTCCCCTCAACAGATACACAGCCTGTAACATGTGAGTTCACTCCCTGGTTATTTTAGCAGTAGACAAATTATTTTGCCCCAAAGTAGAGCCTACGCTGGTTGTGGGAGTGAGCAGCTGTGAGCAGCTCTGGGAACCCTTTCTTATAAGCACTGTAGTAAAGACTGCATCAGTTGTAACTCCTACATACCTGTACAATCCTCCAAAACTAATCCAAAAATTTGCAGGGCTCCCAAATACCCACCAGAACTCTTCATGCCCAGCTTTAAGGCAAGCACCATGTACTTTTTATGTTATGCTATAATAAATGATGTCTCTCTGGTGGGTTGTGACATATTTTTATACTATCACAGGCACTTCAAACAGGAAAACCACACATACACATAAATATCACTTTGAGTACCAGAGATACACAACTACTTGATGCTCAGATGAGACATTTCTCTGCGTGTTTATGTCTCACTGTTTTAAAAGACAACCCAAAACCTTGCATTAAAAGACCACAATTTTACCATGAGTAAGCTCAACTAAATAGGACAAACTGAGAGAAATTGATAATGCATCTATGCAGAAGACTCCTCTGGCATGCCATGGGTACTGCTTGTGGAAAATGAGCATGTCCAGACCATGGGAACTTTGTGATTGCAAACAATGACAGGCACAGAGACAGCCTGGTGAGCAAGAGAATATTAAATGTCCTAGGAAGAACCAGAAACACTGGATCTGAATGTTGGAGCACCATCTAGTGAACACAGGAGCTCACCTTTATTCTGTGTTGGTGTCTCATTTAGAAAAGTGTGTAAGCAAGAATCTTGTTCTGTGCTGAGTGCCCAGCTTATACTAACTTCTTGCAAGCTGTAAATATTCAAGAAAAGGAGATCTTCCTCTTAATGATTCTTCTGGATACAAGAAAGAAATCTTTTCTTCTTGCTCTGTAGAAAATATTTGGCAAGGTTGTCTGCACTTTGATGGTTGGGGTGGAGAGAGCCTTGGAAAAAAACTGATGGCAAATAATGAATGCAGAAGCCAATGTATGAATCCCAAAATGGTTCTTGCTGAGGTATAAGGTACTTTTATGCTTCTCTAGGATTTCTCTGTAACTCTTAGATGACCACATTCTGTAAGGTCTAACCCTACTCTGTAGGGTTTTCTCCTTTTCCCCTCCTTACTTCAGAGATATAGAATTTCATTCCTTATTCTAGTTAGGTTGAAAAGAACCTCTGTTGGTGAGCTAGGCTAACACCTTCTCAAAATTGAGCAACTTTGGATTTATACTACATTGCTTGGACTTATCTAGTCAATCTTTTAAAAATACCTTCAGGCCAGTCTGTGCCCCAGGAGGAAAAATATACAGTTAATATCATCCTGATTATGGATTCTTGTGTCAGGATCTTCTGCCTAGTGCAGGTTATGATGAGGAAGTTACCAGAGTTGACTCTGGTCACTCTGGAGAGCATGGAGACCAAAATTGAAAAATAGCAGTAGAGAGTTGTTCTAGAAGAGTGTCTTCCTCACAATTAATTTATGAATACATTTTCCTCTCCTACACAAACATCTTAATGAAAGATGACAACACTGCACCTAAACCACTGGAGCAGGAGGTAGGGCAGATGGCACTTTTGAAAGCAGATAAGCAGCACTTGAGTAGCAGAAAGATGAGCTTTACATCCTATTCCAAAACATGAGGGTGTGAGAAATTTTGTGCAGGTAAAGGTGGCTCAGCTACTGTGTGAGGTAAAAAAATATCAGAAATTCTCAAGATGATGATGAAACAACTATCGTACAAGACAGAGTGGGATTCAGCTTTTACTTCAGGGTTGGGATTTGCCTGTTTCAATGAAGGCATTGATAGCACAGACTTGAACAGGTCACCATGGACTCCCTTTGCAGTCAATAAGAGTCTAGTTAATAGAATAAATGCAGTTTAGGATATGATTTGGGTCACCTTAGAGACCCATCAAGTGCAGTCACATTGACACTTGGTCAGTTGAAGCCCAAGTAGTGCAGATCCTGCTCCCAAGAGCAGGACTGGACAACCTGGCACCCCAGAGACTGACACATATGTTGTAAACTAATAAAATTAGAGGAATAATATTCAATTTAAACCATCAATAGATAAAATAACCAGAAATTTCTTGATCTGTGTATAAACTGTGATGCCTTTCTGAATATGACAACATTTTAAGATCTGCATATTGTATAAGAGATTTGCTAGATTTTTGCCAGTCTTCTTTCCTTAAATAAGCCCTTTTGGAACAATTGCTGACAATTTCCATCTTGTTCATTGATCAAATTACACTGAATCTTATGATATTTTTGGGCTCCTTTCCTGATTTAATTGCAACTTCCCAAAATCTTTGCCATTCATCCTGCCTCACTCTACTCATGCTTTGACTCATGTCTTCTTTCCATTGCCTGTTTTGTGCATTTAGGTTATCTTAATTCAACCCTTCCCCTATTTTTTTTCCCCTTATACTCCTCCATCATATACCCATAGAATAGTTTGAGTTGGGAGGGAACTTAAAGATCCTCCAGTTCTAACCCCCTGTCATGGTCAGGGACACCTTTCTCTAGAACTGGTTGCTTAGAACTTCTTTCAGACTGGCCTTGAACACCTTCAGGGATGGGGCAGCCACAGCTTCTCTGGATAACCTGTGCCAGGGTCTCACAAGCCTCACAGGAAATAATTTCTTCCTAATCCCTAATCTAAATTTCCTCTCTCCCAGTTTGAAACCATTCCATCTTGTCCTGCCACTCCAGGCTCTTGCATACATTCTCTCTCCATCCTTCTTGTAGGCTTCTTTCAGGTATGGGAAGGACACATATGTCCTTCCCATACAAATCTTCTCCAGGTTGAAGAATTTCAATTCTCTCAGTGTTTCCTCATAAGAGAAGTACTCCATCCCTCTGACCATCTTGGTGTCCTTCTCCAGACTCTGTCCAGCTGCTCCACATCCTTCCTGTGCTTGGCCCCAGGGCTGGATGCAGCTCAGCAGGTGGGGTCTCAGCAGAGCAGAGCAGAGGGGCAGAGTCCCCTCCCTCACTCTACTGCCCACACCACTTTGGATGCAGCCCAGGACAAAGAGGGTTTCTGGACTCTGAGTGCACATTGACAGCTGTCATGTCCACACTCTTATCCTCCAGCACCACCAAGTCTTGCTGCCCAAGGCTGCTCTTGATCTGCTCATTCTGTTGCCTACAGATTTTTGCTTTTTATGGATTTTGTATATATCCATAGCCCATTATGTAGCTCCTAATATTTTTCCTACCCTTTGTCTTAGATTTTAGAACAATAAGTTAACCTTCAAATACATTCCTGAAATACTATTTATTCTTATTTTCAAGAAGAGAACCTAGAAGGAGTACATTTTTGCTTTTTCAATAAGAATCTGAGAAGATGTGGCAAGAAAATGGGGCAAATAAGCCCTGGACTAACTCCAATGGGGCAGTACCTGGGGAAAGTACTCCTGGGGCACTACCTAACCAACTGCTCCTCTAATTAGGCAATATCTATTAAATATGCTACTTTTAAAAACTTATAAAATTGTAGAAGTCTAATACTCAATGTGCCCATGACCACTGGGACACCCAGAAGTTTCCAAATAATGGTCTGGTTTTTTTATGTTACTGTTTTAACACTGTAGCAAGACTTTTCCCCTTGATATCAGGGAACAACCCGCTCATCCCAGATTGACACCAAGGATTGCCCTGACCCAAGTACAGAACCAGCACTTGGCCTCATTAAACCTCATGAGGTTCCCATGAGCCCATTTATCCACGTTGATCAGGTCTCCAAGGATGGCACCCTGATCCCTCTGGATCATCCTGAATGACTTATTTTCCAGCTGACCTCAAGAAAAAGCTTCTAATCAGCTGAGAGTCCCATAATATCACTGACCAGGACAACTAAATACAACACAGGGAACTCTGTGAGCCATTCTAGGTAATCATAAATACATTTATTAGATTCATAGTTTTAATGTTGTCATGGCATTGTTGTCCAGATGATTAATGTGATAAACAGGGCCATATTTTAAGCCCTCTGACAGCATTAAAGAAGCTGAAATGTAATTAGAAGAGAGTGAGTTATCAGCAATTCAGGCTGATGCTAACAACAAATGGCAATAAAAAGATGGGTTTGATTGACCTGATGGAGAAGAGAAGACCTATTATATATGTATTATGTAAATGCTTCCAGTAAAAATGAGAAGGAATAAGAAGAGAAACTTCCCTAAGGTTCCCAGTTTACAGAAATGAAGAGGAAGAGACACACTCATGAGTCATGTTTAGTGGAGTGGAGTGGAAAGGATCAGCATTTCCTCTTCCATTTGTGTATTTTCAGCTCTCCTCCACAATACTTAAGTTTTCTGCCTAAATAAATCATTTTTGGAAGTCCCAACAGCAGGAGAGTGATGAATGGGAAGGCAGAAGGAGAGTGAAAACGAGCTAATCTCCCCAATACATTAGAATAATAATTCTTTGTCAGTCCTAACATTCAATGAAAAATGACTCTTGCTAGCGCATTAGTCTGGAGAGGAGGTTTTGATAATACAGTAGTGGAAAGCAAAGATTCATCTTTGAGTTGAAGGAAAGTGAGGGGATTAGAGGATCGCTCAGAATAATTCAGATGCAATGAAATACAGTCCGTGGCAAAAGAAGAGCTAACACAATAGCCCCAATCAAATATGATTTAGGCACAGTTAGAAGTAGTACTCTAATTACTGGCAATTGATTTAACTAAAGAGCTTCCTGCAACTCTGTAAGAGTGAAAAAAAGGATTTTTTTTTTTTTCTACAATGAAACACATGCTTTTTCAATCATTTCTTGGTTCCAAGGAAGAGAACTAATGTTTCAACTGAGAAGTTTTTATGGAATAAATCAAAGATACTTTGCCATCAATAAGCCATCAGGCATGGAAATCCATTTCCTAGAAAGTGGCTTGGGATTGTCTTGTGAACAAGAGTGTCCTCAAGTGCCAAATCAGTGTTACAAAGAAGAAATGGGGTATTCTGACTGGTTTTAGACATTTTAAATCTCCCCTTTTTTTTTT
>VWZN01001870.1:297035-331478 GCA_013396955.1 Regulus satrapa
TTTTTTCATTTTTTTTTTTTTTTTTTTTTTTTTTTTTTTTAAGTAACACAAATTCATGGAACCAAGTTGGGTATTGAGACAACTTCCCAGAGGCTAAGTGACTTCAGTGGAGAATTTGTCAGTGCTGACAAAAAGTGCCCTGAATTCCTGAGTAGGAATTCCTGCAGGAAATATAAAATATCTACTGGGAGACAGACAGGAAAACTGGAGGCCTAATTGTTTAGATCTTAAACGAACTTGTCTTGCTTGATTTGTAGGAGCCAGGCTGGTGCAGCTGTAGGTCTTCACCATGAATAAAACAGTGGATCTTCCAGAAAATGATCAGGGAGCAAAGAGCTGTGGCACTTTCACCTGCACCCTGTGTCAGCACTAGTGTGGCCAGCAGGACCAGGGCAGTGATTGCCCCCTTGACTTGGCACTGGTGAGGCCACACCCCAACTCCTGGGTTCAGTTCTGGGTCCCTCACCAGCAGAAAGACTTTGAGGTGTCCAGAGAACAGCAATAGAGCTGGGAAAGGTCTGCAGCATAAATCTGATGAGGAGCAGCTGAGGGATATAGGGGGGATCTCAGTCTGGAGACAAAGAGGCTCAGGGAGGACCTTCTACCTCTCCACAACTCCCTGATGAAAAGGTACAGCCAGGTGTGCTATCCTCTTTTCCCTGGTATCAAATGATAGGATGGGAGGAAGTGGCCTCCCATTGCACTGGGGAGGTTTAGGTTGGATATGAGGAAAGGTTTTTCACTGAAAAAGTTGACAAGGATTGGAAAGGGCTGCCCAAGAAAGTGGTGGAGCTACCATCTCTGGAAGTCTTCAAATAACATGCAGATGTGGTGCTTAGGGTGGAGTTTAGTGGTGGCCCAGCTGATGTAAATATCTTCAAAGTACTTTGTCTAGAATAATAGTTTTAAATGCTTGCAGCATTATGAGCTATGAAAGCACAATAGTATTTTTACACAGGTATAGAAGGGGTGAGAGTATATGTTGTGTACCTCAGATGATGGAGTTAACAGGATAATCAACAGGATGTATCTCCTTGAATTCTGTTTGCACCAGTTTTGTAGGTTCTTTGAGTTTTGATGATTTCATACTTGGGAAAGGCACTTTTTTCTCATCAGCCTTCATTCCAGATTGTCTGTGGTTTTTGTCATTGGAAGTTAAAACTGTCAATCTGTACTCATACAGTTGCTTTGTCAAAGCTACCCTTCCAAATAATTCTACTGCCAGAAGTCACATAAAAATGGAACCTTTTCAAGGCTTATATTAACTGTGTTTCCTTTTAAATAACTATGGAGGTAGAAGAGATGGGCATCTCTACTTTGAGCACAAGATGAAGTAAAGATGAAGATAATTTCTAAATTGTTCTAATTTCATGCCTCAGTGCTTTAAAGGAGCCCTTTAGAGTCAATTGACTCTTTGATCATTGACTAAAATCTTATAACTTTGGCAGCAAATGAGGTGTGAAATGCTGTCAAAATCATTTCAATAATACCTGTGTGGTACTAAACATTTTCATCTCTGCGGTAACAGTTTGTTAAAAAAAAAAAAAAAGTCACAGTTTAACAATTGATAGCTCTAGAAATCAACATTTTGCATTGAAAAATATTTCCAATGTTCACCTTAGATATCAAGTCCAAATAAAGGGAAACTCCTACATGGTGACAAAAATATCAAAGGACTGTTATCAACACCCCGAATATTATATGTAGGCTCTAATGAAACCATTAAAGTGCTTTATAAATATACTATTCTTTCTTCTTAAGGACTTCCAGAGATATTTTAAGAGTTGACATTAAGAGGTCAAAATATTTGCTTTATTTTTCATTTAGAGTAGTTATTTAAGTGCCTTTTTTCCAAAGGAGAGACCAGGTAATTGTCTGTAAGTAGCAAATTCCAAGGACCCATTTCCAAATTTTGTTCTAGAGTAGAATTACTTCTTGGGGCTGCAACAAACAATGTGTGTGTCAGCCTGCATGTAGTGTAGATGAAGACTGATTTTTATATTTAGGGTTATAAAATAACCATACATTCTTTCTTTGACCTTTTCCTCAAATTTTATGTGCAGTTGAATACATTCTTGGATATATCCAGTTTTCAAAATCTCTGTAAAATGAAGAATAGCACTGTCTGACAACGTTCTTTTGTGAATGAATTGGATGATATGCATAAATACAGATGATTTCAGACTTTCAAAAGGGAGTGTCTCAATATTAAAATTTTTGTAAGTCCTTCAAGTTTAAAATTACTTTTTTTTTCATTAAAAACAAACCCATATTTTTATTTTTGCTTCCACTGAACTGAAATACTGTCTCCTTTCTGAAGAACCAAAATAAAATATGGCTGCAAATTTACTTCCTATTCGGCTGTTCTCTTCATTTTCTATTTCCCCTCCTTTTATACCAGTCATTAATACTTTATACCTTGTTCTGAATTACTATTAGATCTTTGAAAGTGAGGCACAATGTAAGCATGAAGTACTAGCTCATGTATATTACAATTACAGGCAGAACTCAATAAGCAGAGGGCATATCTGATAATGTCTCATATTCTGTCAGAATAAGGAAAAAGTACATGATGAAAAAATCTTAGAGGTGACCCACAGGGAAACTAATGACTTCTAACAAATCTGGCATTTTTTTTCCCAGTAGAAAAATAATGAAGTAAAGAGAAAGCTGAAGAGAAATTAAAGAAAAAAAGTTATGTATTGTAAAATATTTAGGGAGACAAGTTCAATTGGTAAAGGAGACAGGTACATTTAGCATGAACAAAATTATTCTTTTAGTCTTTGGTTTCTATTCAGATAAAACCTAGAATTACAGGTTGAACCGAAAACATATTTCTCCTTCTGTCAGCAAAGGCAACAGGAGTTTTGTGACAGAAATTGAAGTGTAACTGAGGTTTTTCTTTTCCTCTTTAGGTCGTCTCCATATCTGAATGAATTTAAATGGTAGGTTTTGTAAACACTGAAGAGTGAATTTCTTTTTGTATTGAACATGATCAAATCTGTCTATTCTTGATGTCCAAATCAAGATGAGAGATGAGTGGCACTGCTGTGCTGACCAGCCACTTATTTTATGGGCTGTATTTCAGTCCATGGACCTGGCTGCCAGCATTCATCCTGTTTTGCCAATCCTACTCATATTACCTTGAAATGGCGTTGGAGCATTTTTCATTCCCATTATTGGTACATTTTGAGGTTGATTCAGCTCATGCTTTGCTTTTGAGAAGCTAGCAAGTCTATTACATAGAGTTGTGTCTGCACTAGATAGAAAAGACCCTTTAGGTCAGGCTGTCCCCTCCCTGTGCTCCCTGGAGCTGAACCTCTCCTACTTCAGCTTCCCAAGTGGTTACACTGTCACTGACTCTCCACTGAAGATGCTTTATAATCTTCAGATCCCCATCAGGAGCAATTCTCAAAATTTAAGTGACATTTTCTCTGTTCTGGATCCATATCTCTGTTTCCTTTTCTATTTCTATTCGTATTTCTAATGCATTACTTTTTTTTTTCTTTTAATATAGGCAAAATAATGTGTGTCTGTCTCTGTTACATTCCTCTCTTAAATGAGTAGTTTTGAATTATTAATCCATTACACGTACTCTGGTTTTGATCTTGCTAAGCAGTTGAGATATTGCTTGCATAAAAGAAAATTACTAGTTGCGGGATCTTGGAATGTGAATAGTTTCTTACAAGCCCATGTAAATCTATATTCTAAGGTGAGAAGTACTAATTTCATTACTAATTTAATTTTTTCTCAAAGAGATAACCTCTGTGTTTTGTTTGGTTTTTTTTGTTCTGTTTTTGTTTTGTTCATTTGTTTTTTGGTGGGTTTTTTGTTTGTTTGTTTGTTTTTGGTTTTTTTTCTAATAGCTTTTATTTTACTTTTCTCTGAAGTCCCTTTATTTTGGATTGATTTTTTTTTTTTTCAGACAGAGATCTCAGCCTGTTTCCTTTTTTGCAATATGTTCGGAATTTTGTAAAGTGGTCCTTTCCTGTGTCAGACTAAAATTAATATCTAAACCATAACATGAAAAATATCATGTGATCTCACTATAATGATAGAAGTAAGATCTTCTAACATTATCTGACTGCTGTATGGCTCTTATTTTTGTTGCTGCCCTGGGGTTTGTAAACTCCTGCACATTCTCATTGCTCTCCTTCTTAACCTTTTGAATTCTTTGAATCATGCCTCTGTCCTGATGAAAACTGTGTTTTCACCTCCTGTATACCCATTGGTCAACAAAACTATGCTGTTTGCTCTTCTATATCTTCCACACGAAGGGAAGTAGAAAATAAATAAAACAGAAATAACAGAATTTTTTTACACTGTTCAATAAATGCCTCTTCATAATATGACACACCGGTTACTCTCCAGTGTGAATGTATTTTTGGCTATAAGGTGATAGTGAGACACTTTATTAAGCATGAAATAGGACTGCTTATCATGCTTCTCTCATGCATGAACATACACCCAGACAATCCTGGGCCTGAATAATTTATACCTCTCTCAAAGGGACATTTAGTCACCCATCCATGCATTACTTGCTACTGTTCACATTTGTCATGTGATGGTTGGTCTCTTCCTGAAGGTCTCCTCCAGAAAACCACCAGACACAGCAATGTTTTACTTTATTATGGGTTCATTTTTGCTTTACCTGTGTGTAGTACCGTGACTTTGTTTCAAAAAGAGATGCTTCAGATAAAACTTCCTTCAACCTATTTGGTGACTGTTCTCTTTTTTTTTACCATTACTCCATTACTTTTGTAAACCTTTCTTCCACATCACAGGAGAGACTGAGGACCTGTGCTGAACTCTGCTTCCTTGGAAATGTAATTATTTTGTCTTGCCAATTTCTCTAGCAAGGGTTTTCTTTTCTCTTCTCTTTTGAGATTAACTCTTGAAATCGAGATGTCTGCTGTTCCACGTTGAGAGTTATTGCCTGCAGAGTTATTGACATTGCTTCACAGGAGCTGTGGAAGGGTCAGCACAGTTCCAGGAAAGAGGGTGGATGTTAAGAAGTGTGTAGATTAACAACTTTAATTATATGTAACTTGATCAATTTAATTATATATAACTTGTTCAACCTGGAGAACTGTCACAGTCTACACCTTCCTCAAGTGGAGCAGTTGAGGGGAAGGTGATGATCTCCTCTCACTGGTGACCAAGAGGACACATGGAACTGTTAAGAAGCAGCACTGGGGAAAATCAAATCGCACATTAAGGAAAGGTCCTTCCCTGTGAGGGTAGTCAGTGACTGGAACAGACTCCCCTGGAAAGTGCTTATGGCACCAAGGAGCTCTTGGATGATGCTTTAAGCCAAAAGGTTTAGATTCAGGAAGTCCTTTGAGGAGCAGGGAGTTGAACTCTGTGATTCCTGTGGGTCACTTCCAAATGGAGATTTTCTGTGATTTTATTTTTGTTACTTTGTCTATACATAAGGGCTTCACCCGCATTATTATCTTCTCTTCTTTATAATTGGACTTGTGAATTAGACTGCAAATTATTAGACTCTAAGTTAGATGTAAATTGCACCAACAAATTTTTGGTTTTACCTAATCTGTATGTGTGCTTCCTCTGTGATCATAAACAAAACTTTGAATTTAACAACCATGACTGGTCCTTCAGACTTGAATATCATGTCATAACTTCCAAGTGACACATAAAGATAGGTAGCCAGCTTGGATTTGGACTATAAAACATTTTGGAGACAATGCCATGAACTTTTCCTTTGTACTCAGCAAAAATATTTGTTACTCTCTATAATATAGATATGTCAAATATATCAAATATATAAAACATAATATTCAAATATAATAAAATATTTTTATATTTTTTATATTTAGAGAGTAGAGGGAAGGTTTTATGTCATCACAGTAGTTTGTGTTCCTACATGAGGGTTTTAATTTGAATCAGGAGAAGGAGAAGGATTAGTTAGCTTGAATCAGAAGTGCTAAGAAGGATCTCTCAATAATTCTCCTGTGCTGCACTTTGTTTTCTGTTGTAAAGCTTGGCAGACACCAAACTCAGCTTATTTAGAAGGAATTAGAAGAAGTTTGGGGTTTATCCCAACCAATCAAGGTTTCAGTGTGCAATAACACCACACTTCTGGGCTAGGTTCAATATTAAGCCAAAAACTTAAGTTGTCTATAGTATGTATATATAGTCTTTAAAAAAAGAACTCTTCTTTGGTGCAGACCTACTGCTGCTGTTCTGAATTATTTCCTAAAGTAGGAATACCCTTTATTTCTGAGGAAAATCAGTGAGCTGGGAATCAGAATTTAATGTGTGGGTTGGGACAAGGAAGATTTGCCAATGAGTCAAGCTGCAAAGTGACAATGGGACATTTCTCACCAGCACTTGGAGGCTGTGCTGATACTGGATTAAGTGGAGAATCTTTCAAACCTTCAGCCATGCCAGGGGGTGCTGAAAGCCTCTCCATGTTCCTAGAAAGCTGGGTACTTTCAAAGTAACACAGCAAGCTGGCAATGAAAATTGAGCTTGAAAAACAACAACAAAAAAACAACCCCGGTTTCTGAGATGGCTTTAAGTGTTTCCAAAACAATGTCAGCACTGAGGCACTTTACAGATGAGCTGAATATTCTCCATGTAAGCTTTCCAATGAAAACATTCTACGAAATACTCTCTATTTGATCTCAATCTTAACTGAAAGCATTTTTGAGCTGGTGTGTTTTGGAAAGGGAAAATATCACTGCTATGACTTTAGTGATCTAAGTTAGTGTTTTGCCATGGGGATAAAGAAAAGAGAAAGTATTTCTAAAGAGACAATGGAAATAGGAAGCAAACATTGTTGGTTTGCCAGTAATACTCAATCATTTTCAGAAAATGCTTGAAAAAAAGGGGAAAAATTATTTGAAATAGAAAGAAAGAAATTAAAATATCACAAAGCTGAATTTAAATTTCAACGTTGTAAAAGAAACAATGAAGAGGTATAATTATGTTAATTCTGTGAAACTCAGTGGTAATAATCAGACCCTACAGATCTGGCCCCAGAAAGCAGTGCACATGCTTCTACCCTGAATATGTTTTTGGGCAAAACATTTTCATATATGTTGAAAACAAAACAGGATTAGGACATGCTGTAATTCTGGATAATACTGCTTGCAAAATACTGTGAAACTTCCTTTATCAATGAATTTTTATAAACTTTTCATGATCCTCCACTCAGAAGAATTGGTTAAGTAACAAATTTTATGTTTGCTATATTAATTTTGTAATGTGAAAAATTAATATTTGGGTTTTTTTTCATGCATAGATAAAGGTATTTTCTTACAAATATTTTCAGACTTTGTATTCCTGTAGGTTTTGAACACACGTCAGAGTGGCCAAGAAATCTATGTGATACACTTGTGTTTGCCTTACATGTCAGTTAAATTCTCTTAATCCAGCTAAATTGTTATATGAATAGAGAATGGGAAGTTAAATTGTTGATACAGAGGAACTAGGAAGAAGACACTAAATATTTAATGCATTGGCAGAAGGACTTTGGTAACATTTCCTTCATTGAACAAACAAGCTGGTCCACCCCATATGGAATCCTACACGTAATTATTTCTGAAAAATCTGTTGCAAACTTCTGATTATCTGCATAGCTCTTGGAAAGAGCTGCTGGGGAGATCTTAGGCTAGAAGTGTTCAGCTTCTTAATCCTCAAGTCTGGAAGAAAGCCCTATGCTCATGAGGATGATGGATATCAAAGAGATTTCTTAAAAACCGTCCCTAGTCCAGCCTCCATGAGTTGACATTTGCCCTTCAGATTCCCCTGGTCACATCTCCTGCACTGATGGACATTTTGGGAGGTGATATCCCACGTTTCCACTATGTGATCTCAGTTAGGAGCTTGATATGAATTCCATCCTCCTGAGACTCTCCACAACTTGAGGAGCACTGAGCTCTGTGCTCCAGACTGAAACACTTTGGGTAGCACAACATTGTTCAAGCCCGGTGGCAGCAACTCTCCTGTAAGATTAGATGCAAAACACTGGATTAATGGTCTGATCTACTGCACAGCCCCAGATGAAACACATTTTGATCTCTGCGTGGAAAAACGCACAAAACTTCCCCAAGGCTGATGTTTTACCATCTTGGCATCAAAGCAGTGACACAGGATCTCCTGGGAATTGGAATGCAGCTGGCCTCATATTCCCTTTCTCCTCTGGATGATGACTGAGCCATGCAGACTGCAATTTCTGCACTATTTTAAAGTTTATCACTGGGTTATTGTGTGAGAAACCAGTAGGTTCTTTGAAACCCAGTAAGAGTTTTTTGGCATTATTTGAATAGCTGCCAGCAGGATGCCGATTTCCCTGGTGTGCAAACACCTAAGTTGGGACCTTATCAATCCTTATAGGTTTGATTTTTTTCCCTCTTACTGGTATTTATTATTCGATGAGTATGTTCATGTTCAGACAGTTGCATTCTCCTAGTACTATCATTTTCCCATAAATATTCATTATTGGTCACTGCCAGAGGCAGGAACTATGGGCTGGATTAATATTTCATCCAATCTTAGAACTTATGCAGTTACAGCTCTGAAGTTTCACAAATCTGACATCTGCACCTCTCTTCAAAGGTGATGAAGTCACATCCTTACTGTGGCTCAGGTTCTGTATCTTCACTGAACCTCTTCCTACAGCTAGCAGTGAAAAGAGAATGTTTCCTTTTATGTAGGCTTTATTTGCTCTGATTTTTTTGTTTTATGAGTAAGAGAGAGAGGACAAATAGGATTATGTTTTGTTTGGAGTAGAAAATGATGAGCTTCATGTGTGTTTTCTCTCATCAGCATGCAATCCTGAAGAAACATGCTAGAATTATTGTGTGCCCATCAATCTGGATCTCTGTTAAGGAATAATAAAATAAATCATCATGAAGAAGAGTATTAGTCCTGACCATGGTAATCTTTAATGATATGAAGAAAAAAAAAAAAAGCAGTATTTTTATTTAATTAGACCAAGAAAGGTTGAGTTACCACACTTGGGTGGACATCTCATGGTTTGTGTTCCAATTAAGGTATTGGATAAAGTCTTTCCTATTGTTTCTAGAAGTGCTATAGGTATTCAGCATCAATGTCATTAAGTAACTGGCAAATTGGGAATTAACTTTTATCATCAGATATTTAGGGACATGACACTCCTACCCAAAACACCTGAATTAGGCACACAAAACTAGACAGGCATTATGAAAACATCCAAAGCAGCAATTCTAAACCACAGACTTGTGTAAATACTCTTATTCTGAAATCAGTGTTCTTTAATTTTTACTTCTCCCAAATTTTTTTTTATAAATGGCACAAACCAAGCTGAAGAAAACAATGTAGTTTTCATGCCAGAATAAAAGCAAGCACCTATTAGCATAATATCCTGCTTTCCTGAGAAACCATGGCCTGAAAGGGAATATGAAAATGTCCAAAAGACAGAGAAAAATTATCAGCCATGGATTTGTGGGTATTAGCACTCTTTCTTGTCAGAAGCAGGTCTAAACAACAGCACTGGATAGGCCTCAGAATAATTTATATTCAAATTTTTTTTTGTTCAAAGATATCTTGTGTAGAGGATTATGCAAAGTAGCCTTTTCTTCACTGAGTAAATAGGTTATGTAAAATTTCAGTGATATTTCACTATGCATTCCATTTTGCTGACCAATAAGGTGAGTGCATGTGCATATTTCCTTAGAAGAGACCTGAGCATAATGTCACCCAAAATAAACTCTGCTTTCCCAGGAAGAGACAGAGAAACATTTTCCTCTTCAGCTGTGACCTAAACAGAGGGAGGAGGACCCCAGTAATTTGTTCATCCCAAGTAAGGCAGTAAATGGACTTGACATTTCTGGCTTTTCTTGCATTTCTTGTCTACCTTTTTTATCCTGGAGAATAGAACGAGAACAAATCTTTCTGCACAAAAATTCACAATATGTTGATCCAATGGCTTGACATATAAAACTTGGATTAAAACAGAATTTCAGAAAGTTTTGAAAGCTAGTTAAAACTGTATCCTACCTCCAATGCCAAGCTGATAATATCAGGTTTGGGATCTCATTCCTGGAAAGCAGTGACCTGAGGCTTCTTTTGCTTTATTGTGTGACATTTTTAGTCTTCCCTTAATGACTTGACTGAGAAGTGCAACACTTAATATTTTGACTCAGATTTTCTCATTCTTAGTCATTAATCAAGTACCAATGAGGAGATATACAGTAGTTTTGTTTCCTGGCCAGTATTTCAGGCTCTGTTTCACCAGGTTGTCCAGAGAAGCTGTGGATGCCCCATCCCTAGAATTTTTCAAGGCCAGATTGGATGGGGCTCTGAGCAGCCTGCTCTAGTGGGAGATGTCCCTGCCTATGGCAGGGTGTTGGAATTAAATTATATTGGATTAAATTATCCAAGTCAAACTATTCTGTGATTCTGTGATTCAGACACCTGGTTGAAGTGGCCACACCCAATGGGTAAAATCTGATATTCCCACCCCAAGCCTGAGACATCCCCCCTGTACAGGGAGTTGTGGTCTTAAATCAGTACCAACACCAGTGGGAGGAAAAGCCTGGCATGGGGAGCCAGTGAGTAAATAACTTCAAATCAAGTTTCCTCAGAGAATTTAGATGGATGCACCTTGTTTTTCATGCTGTGTGCAGGAACCTAGAAAAGCCTATGAGCAAGTATTGAACCAAAATTTGAAATTATCTGAGAAAAGTTATTTAGGATTCTGAGCTGTGGCTGCAGCTCCTGACCCTGCCACAGACAATTCATAGACCTTGGGCAAAGCTCTCTGTATTCTGCAGCTTAAAATGGAAGTATTGAAACTTCATTTCCTTGCTGTTTGTCTTATTTCCCTCCACAGAACAGGAAGATTTTTTATGATTCTGCTCCACAATGTCTAAAAAGGAGATTTAGGTTTTTCATGGAGTTGCCTGTCTGTTGTGAACCGTAAATAATAAATACACAATTCTGTTCTATGAAACAACAAGATTTATCTTCCATATTATATTGCTGTTCAAAAAGTCCTATTGCTATTTCAGCTGGAAAAAGTGAGCATCAATTTTGTTTCACTAGTGGGACAGGAAATTTTTCTTCATTATGAAAAAAGAAAAAAAAAAAAAAAGGGGATATGTGATACCCTAAAGCCACCTGAATATTTTGATTACTGAATAATTTGGATTGTGCATTGACAATCTCCAAAATACTCTTCTACCTGCTAGGTTAACTACATGTGAGAAGGCAAAAAATGCTGAGGTTTAGAGAGATCCATGACATTTCCAGCTTAATGGCAGTGTTCAGCTTGTTGCTCCCACTGCCATAAGTACCTCTGGATTTAATTGTTGCTTCTGCTACTAAACAACTGATGCAAAGTGATGCTTAAAGTATGAACTTTTCAGTTGGGANAATTAAAGAACTGTGAATTCTACCCCCCTCCCCCCCAGGATTTTCCAGCTGGACAAGAGGACTGCAGGATACACAGAGGACAAGGCTCTGCAATTCTACACCTGGATTCCTCTCCCTCCTTCCCCCTACACACACATGGCATCAACTCATGCTTCCCTTCATACACCCTCCTCCACAACTCTGCAATTTAAACACTCGGAAATTTAGCTGAAAGTTGCTCTAAAGCTTTTTACTTTCCAGCAATTAGCTTTTATCCAGACCCGAGTCGAGACAGAGGCGTTTGAAAACACAGGGCTGTGCTGGGCTGGAATTCTGCCCCAGTCAGAGCTGGGCTCAGCAGGAAAGCAGAGGAGCCATCCAGAGGTCTCACTTTGGCCATACTGAGTTCACTGAAAAACTATATATTTTATATATCACATAGATATTTTATATGCCTCACCCAGCAGCTCCCGGGCTGAGATCCTCTGCACATGCTTGATAACAAACTCCCTAGAAATTTCCATGGTAACACTTGGAGATATCACAGTGAATTCAGCAGCCACCTGTGCCTGGCTTTGATTTTAGCAGAGAGTCTCACTTTGCACTGGTGTTGCCTGACCCTGAACATCCCTGGATCAGCAGAGGGTGAGGTGGGAATGGAATATTTTCCATGCTGCAGTCAGGAGGAATCGGGCACTGCTCCTGGTTCTGCCACTGGTTCCTGGGGTAACTGGGACCAAACCTATTTGAAGAGAAAATCATTAGTGTTGAGAAAGACCTCCAAAATCATCAAGCCAAGTCTTTGGAGCACCACCTTGTCAGTTAGACCATGGCACTCAGTCATGTCCAGTCATTTCCTGAATATTTTTAGGGATGGTGACTCCATCCCCTTCTTGATTCCAATACTTAACCAAACTTTTATGATTCCAACCTGAGCCCCCCTGGCACAACTGGAGGCTGTATCCTATTGTCCTGTTTCATGTTACTTGGGAGAAGAGACCCACCCCCAGCTTGCTACAAGCTGATGATATCAGGGAGTTATAGAGAGGGATAAGGTCTTCCCTGATCCTCCTCTCCAGGCTAGAACAGAATTTAAAATAGATTTATCTTATTGATGCAAATTTATGTTACATTTAATTTATAAATTAATGAGCTATTTTAACATATTGTTTCATATTAATTCCTGACAAAGTACCTAAAGAAATCTGAATGTTTCTAGTGGAGTGGCTCCCAGCTCCAAAAAAAAAAATGCACATCCCATAGAACTTTTGTCAGATCTGCCAAACCCCTGTGAATGCCTCAAGCACCTTGGGGTTTCTCCAGTCATAGTGGGTGCATCGTTAGGCAAATCTACTAAGCTCTGCATCTCTGTTTTCCCTGCTGGCTCCAGCCTGATCAGCAGAATGCCAAGAGCTACAAAATGCTGCTGCAAAGCACATAATAAGGCAAGGATCAAATAAGTTTCTTCAGGAAAAGCTATAGCTCATCAAGCTATGAGCTCAGCCTTGTCTCCATCCATCTAGGATTAATTATTCTCATTTGTGTACTTGTCATTGTTACACACAGGATTATTTTCCCTTAAAACGGGACCACATCACAGCCTGTCCTCATCTCTTTTTCTCTTAATGAAAGCCTTCCCGTCCCCTAAAGCTCCAGAAGAGAAAATAATGCCATAACATCTGGATTTTATTGGTGGGAGTGACAACATGATCCAAACTTTCTTTACAGTCAATTGCTCCCTGACAATTAAAAAAACTCACCAGAATTTCTGCAGCAAATAGGCAGTTTGACTGAGAAGCAAAATGCACTTAAGAGAGAACAAGCTCACCTGGATGATTATCCCTTTTCCAGTAAAGGATGCAATCAGGGTGGAGAGTAGAATTCCTTTCCAAATGAATGAAAGACTGAGGCAGAACCAAAGCTGAACTCATGTTTTAGAGTCTGCTGATATTGTTGAACAGTTTGTGTATTTGTGTCGCTTTTTAAATGTTTTAGAGAGAAGCAAGGTTTGTTTTTCTGTGATCAGTTCCACATGACTAGGAAATTTGGGGGGGGTTTATTCTCCAAAAGCCCCATCCTTCAAAAGGAAACAAAGGTTTGTTGTTTGTTTGGTTTTTTTGTTTGTTTTGTTTTGTTTTGTTTTTGTTTTTGTTTTTTTAAGGATTCATTTTAACCATGCAGAAGATTTCGCCAGTGTTAGGGAAACTCATTTTCAGACGGATCTTCTGGAGTTTCCATGCATGTCACCAGGGAACACAGAAACAACAGTTTAAGGATACCAGATATAGATTGAACTCTCAGGTCTTAAAAAAGGTTTTTCTTGGTCATAAAGCTGCTCTGAAACTGGTCATTTCTTGATCTCAATATTCTAGGTAATGCCCTTTAAATCTGGGATATTGCCTGTCTCAGTGTGCCAAACACTTTGTTCCATTATTTTTCATGTAAGTATTTGGCGTAGTGAGAAAAGATTTATTCATTCATTTATCTATCTATTTATTGAAATGTAGTGCAAGGTATTTAGGAAAGCTTTAAGTTTTAAATTATTTTTATATTGAAAATAGGGAAATGAAGACTTGGAAAATGAAACATGTTTCAGAAGGCTGACATTTCCTCCCAAACTACCCACCAGCTGGGTTTTAGCTGAAGTGTTTGGTGGTATGGAAACTTAAATGCAGTTGGGGAAGTCATAGAGCAACACAGAGATGATGCAGGAAAAAGGGTTTGGAACTACAGTCCTGTGGTGTTCTACAGCTTTGGATGCATTTCAAAAGGTGAGAACAGACAAAAAATCCCCACATTCCTCTGCAGCAGCCAGATTTTCTGTGTGGTTCAGAGCATGAGTCTTACAGCAGCTCAGACCTTTACATCTCTTCAAGCTGTGTACAAATTGTCCAAGGAAACACATATACTGTTATTTATGGAGGTTTCACATTCCCCAGGTAGTTATATGACACTCCTCCCAATCAGTATTTCCACATTGGGAATTAAATTCAAGAAGGACCTGAGTGCCAAAACAGGGTTTATCTTGTGACAGAGCCTGTCTTTATTTCATGGATGTTGCGGGCAGAAGTCCTGATCAGAGGTGTGAAGTCTGGGATATCACAGTATTTTAATAGCTCCATTGCCATTCCTGGTGTTCATTTCTGCTTTCCAGTGAGGATTCACCAGAGGAAAAAGAAACCTCCAAAGGAAACAACCTTCCCTGGTTGTTAAACAAGAATATAAGTGTTTTCTAGAAATTCTCTTACCTATATTGTGAGTTTAACCATCTTATGTTGTTCCAATTTGTTCTCATGCAGTCTGGATTTCTGAGTGGGTTTTTCTTGGGAACATTGTTCTTGTATATGATGCAGTTTACTAATTATTTTTGTAACTGGCACCTGCTTCTGTTACACTCTTTCTAGGTCAGAAAACACAATTACTGCAGACATGATAAATTTTAGTTAAAAATGTATGGAAAATCTCAGTGTGAAAAGCCAGTATCTGTAAAGGAGACAGAGGAGCCCCACAAAATTATTCAAATGAAAGAAGAGAGGAGAAAGAAAGGAGAGACTGTGAGAGAAGGTGGGCTTTTCTCGCTCCAGTTTTGGAGGGTGCAGCCTCCTTTTATCTCAAACTCCCGCCTGCATGTGGCCCTCTTCCTTTCCTCGTTGCTGAGGTACCAGGAAGGTTCAGCCCTCCCAAACCACCTGTCACACATCCCTCTTGAACCTGGCATTTTACCCCAAAGTTCAGAAGTTCAGGCTTGTGCAGACCCACTTGTTTCAGGAATCAAACTGTCCAGGTTCAGGATCAACCCTTAAAGTTAACAGAGATATCTAGATCCATTTCAAAGATGTTAAGACCCATCCCCTCACCCATGGAATTCTTTGTAAAGATATTTGCACATATCTTTCCTATCAAAGTAATAAAAAAGAATATTCAGAGAAAGCAAATATGTAAAAAGAGAGGTGAGAGGATGTCAGCAAGATTTCTTCAGAAACAAATCACCAGGATCAATTTCTATTACCAGGTTTGATTTTGCTTTTTTCAAAATTAGTGATTGACATTGTTAGTGATGGCCTGCCTTCCAACCTGACTTCTAAATGTTGTTTTTCTAGGCAAGAAATTAACCATGGTGGAGGCAATGGGAGCGGCTTCTTAAATCACTGGATGTGTGTTCAGATCCAAACTGTTCACTGGTGGTGATGCTTGGGAGAGGGCCAGGAGCCCAGATCTCTCCTGGGCCAGGGGAGTAATTGATGAAATATTAAATACATGCAGAGAAACAATATCAGTTCCTCCCTCAGTGTTATTTTGCATAATGTCCCTGCCCATGTCAGGGGATTGGAACTAGAGAGTCTCTAAGGTCCTTGCAGCCTAAACCATTCCACAATTCTTAGTTCCTGAAACTGTTTACTCTGAAGAAAACCCAGATGTTGGGGTCTAAAAACTACAGAGAGAAAGGAAATAATCATCTTGAGGCAGCTACTGAAGATGAAATGCTCCCAACATTCAGGCAATTCTAGCCATGCACTGCAGACCCACAGAAGGATCTTTGCTGGGTGGAGATCCAGCAAAGTCCCTGGGTGAAGCCAAGCAAAAAGTCCCTTTTGCTTAACCTCAGATATCTTGGATTATCCTCGCTGTCCCTGGGCAACAAAAAGGGCTTTGTCATCAAACAGTTCTAGGCAAGGCTCTTCATCATAAGAAGTTTGTGTTAATTCAAATTATTTATAATTTAGTCTAAATGTGCCTCTCCATTCATTACAAAACCAGTTTGGGCAAACAGCTCAGATGCAGAATTCCTGTTTAGTGCATCTCTTCAGAGAAGACACTCCCAATTCCTCATGGTTTTGAAAGCTTCAAAAGCTTCCAGGTGTACTCAGGGACAACGAGACTCTTAATTCCACTTTCAGTTATGTGGAAATGTTGGTTTGGCAGCAGACAGTCTCCCAGGTCCTTTCATGTACCCAAATCCTGGTCTTTCAAAGCTTAAGCCTCTGTTAGAATTATATAAAAAAATCCAATAGTATCCAGGAGCAGAAAGATGCTGTGAATGTAATTACAGTCAAAATTGAAGGTGATAACTGCACTATAGAAATGGAACCATGCCTTGAATGCTTTAGATCATCAGTAAACAGTTTGTTCTTCAAAAACATTTATATGATGTCCTGGAAAAATCCTTGTGGACAACCAAAACGTGACTTTGCTCTTTTCCCTCTGGCTCTCAGTCTCTTTTAAAGACCACACGTGCTCTGCTTGTTCACTGCTGATCACTGAGCTAATTTATTCCAGCCTGCCAGTTCCATCATCATGCCAGTTCGTTTCTCTTCCCAAGTCCCTTAATTATTTTATGCAAACTGGGGTTGCCCAGTGGAAATACTTTATTGAATCAGGGCACCTAGACATGTTTTCTGCTTTGAATGTGCTTTGTCGTGAAGCAAAGAGAGAAAACTGGGGGCAGAATTAGGGAAAAAAAGAGAGAAAAAGAAAAGCATTCATATTGCATCTGGTTGATTTTATAATAATGCAAATGAGAAGGAATTAAAAGGGCTTTTTACTCGTAAAGGAGAGACTGTGAGAGAAGGTCATGTGCTGTTTCACGAGTTCCTGTTTGTCATTAGCATTGCACTTATTTCTTTTCTCTCTTTTAACTTTGTGTTTTCTATTTGCTGCTCCCTCAGCTCCCCAGACTGCAGCAGTGGATGATGGACACGTTTCCCATTTAGTCATTGAAAAGACCTGTGTCTATCTCCCATTAGATTAATGTTTTCAAATCGTATTGCATAAAGTAATAACCATCAGCCTGCTGGTAGCTTTTACACATTTTAAGTAATTTTTCTCCCTTGACAAGACATCAGATTAACATTGTAAAGGAGAAAGTTAATGCCCATGCAATATTTAGACAGACAAAGAGAGAAATTACATCTAATCAGGCCTGGTGTGAGTGATTTCATTAATTCCTGTTCTAATAGTTCCAGATATTTTATGTTGTCAATAATTTATTATCTTTTCTGTTAATAAACAAGTTCATTTTACTCTGTTTCTTCCCCTCTTCCAGGAACACTGAAACCTTCAAACTACACTACTCTCAGAAAAAAAAAAAAAAAAAACCAAAAAAACCAAACACCCTAAAATCTGCTAGAATTAATCACCTGCAATTTTTAGAACTTATTCCAGATAGAGTGCTCAACAGAGAATGCAGACCACTGCAAATTCATGGAACCACAGGATGGTTTGTGTTTGATGGGGTCCTGAAGACCATTTTTTTCCACCTCCCCACCCACAGGCAGGGACACCTTCCCCTGGACTGGGTTATTCCAAGCCGCATCCAACCTGGCCAGAACAAACTGGTAAGTCACTGGTATAATACATATTAATATAAAGTTACTTTTATTTTAATATAGATATAGTGTTGATGGAGGCTTACAGTTGTGTGGCACAATACGCTCAAAGCAATTTAGGAAATGTGGCTGTTCACAGCTAAGACATTGCTCCTGTATCTTAACAAGGTTTGGGAATCACAGAATCACAAAATCACAGAAAAGACCTCTGAGATCACTGAATCCAGTCTTTGAAAATAAAAACAAAAGTGTAAAATGTCCTTTAAAAAGGACATTTAGAAACAACATCTGAAACAATCTGCTGGATGCTCCAAAATTCATTATTCATTGTGTCTCAAGGTAATAAATTTTTTTTTTTGCAGAGACAAGAGGAGTTTTCATTTTTCTCCTTGAACTGTTCTCCAGTTGTCCATTTCTTCCCTTGAGTAATTTCTTTGTTTTTCCCCATTCTTTCCAAGGTCACCCAAAGGTTTTCCCAACTGATGCAATAAATTAATTCACTTTGTTTCATTTGTTCCCTCAAAAGTAGCCAGACCAAGACTACTGTGTCCAGCAATGAGCTTGTCCCTTCCTTTATCCACACTGAGAAGCAGAGTTGCTCAACAAATAGCTCCAATTTATGTCCATCATTCACAGTGTAAGGTAGTTGTCAGAGTGGGAGAAGATGATATAATACAGTTCTGTCTGCTCTGCTTCCCCAGCTCCAGGGGCCTTTTTGTGGTACTATTGACCTTGGCAGAGCTGAGAAGTTTTATTTAGTGTTGCTGTTTTCCTCACTGAAGTTTACATATTTTAACTGGCTCAGGAGATGTGTGTGTGTGTGTGTGTGTGTGTGTTTCAGACAATAAATGACTTCAGGCATTCTGATTCTATCAGTCAGAGAGATCTATCCTCCTCAGCTCTGAAGGCTACCACATTTTATACTGAAACAGATGATGATGTTATATGCTGCTTGTACTACTGAAAATGCATATAACTTTGACTTTTTCTATTTTATTTTATGAAAACAACTTCATCATTTTGTTGATACTTTGGAAGCCCTGCTTTGTACTGAGGTGAGACTACATTGACTCACTGTAGAAGTTTAATACTTAGAGTTAATATGCTGAAATTTATTTAAGCAGTAGAGGATTGCAATATTAAATGCTTTACCTTTAATACTTTATTTTTCAAGGACTGGGTAAAACTAAAAAAAAAAAAATTAAAGTACAGGAAAATAAATGCTTGTGTGGAGAACCATCCCTAAAATAACAAAATACTGAATGCTAGAGGTGAATGGTGCGGCCACCTCCAAAAAAATTTTTGTAAGATTCAGCCGAAAAATGACTTTTTGGCATCAGTTTATAATGACACTTTAAGACTTTAAGACTCAGAGAATCTGAACATAAACAGGGATGAATATACATTAAAAAAAAAAAAAAAGAAGTAGTTAGTAAATATATGAAAAATAGCTGCAGTATTTGGTTATCATCGCTGGGAAGAAATATCCCAGTCAGACAAAAACATGAGCCAGTTATCTGTAGATCTTGGATGTCCTTCTATAAAATCTGTTGAATTCTTAAGTGTCAGATCAGGGATTTACTGAGTACTGAACACACGAGATCTGTAATGGCTTTGGGAAAGGCGTTTCTGGCCAGAACAGGAATGTGACTGAATTAACATTTCTGAATGAGGAAGGACTTTTCTGACTGATTTCCCTAGAGCTGTAGGCAAATTATAACCTCCCAAGCAGTTTGCAGACTATGAAATGGACAATGAAAACAATCAGGAAATAGATAAAGAGGAAAAAAAAATTCCTTTTGTTCCTTCATTATTTTCAATGACAAATGTTTGGTGTGTTCAGGTGTGAGCGAATAAATGACCAAATAGACACAAGCATGTAAGCATTATTTCATTATTTTGTTCCAGTGCAAGCATGATTTTGGTTTGATTATAATGATTTCATTAATAATTGTCTAAAGCAAATATTTTGACCTTTTGTGACAAGTAGCATTGGTAACAGCAAAATTGTCACCTTCCTTAAATTTTATCAGAATACACACATTTGGGGATCATTATTTCTGAAGGGGAAAGATGGTAGAGATTTTGCAAGGAAAAATGACTGTTCTGTAATTTCCTACCTCAGGTCCAATACAGGTCCTTTTGTAGCTGTGAACAGAGGTGAGGCAAGGTCGGGAGAAATAGGAAATATCTTTTATGATGTCCTTGAAAAAACAAAAAACAAACAAAAATCCCCCCAAAAAACAAACAAAAAAACCCCAACCACAAACCACCAACAAGAACCCAAAACACCACAAGTGCTTTTAAACTCCTTTCTTCAAATCTCTAATAGAAGCAGAAGCTTTCAAAATAAAATGCAGCTTAAAAACAGTTGCTCTGAATTTCCCTTGATCTTTCATTTCTCAGTGTCTCCAAGGCTTTCCTGTGTAATTGTACAATATACCTGGAGAGGGACATGGTACTCAACAGTTTTTTTACTGTACAAACTTTGGGGTGAAGATCTATTTATCTTTTGACACCCAGGGCAAATGGCATGATGTTTTAGTGCTTGGATGTTTCTCTTGCCTTTAGTTTTCTCTGTTTATTTGACATCTGAAAAACATATTTCACTTTCTATTTCTAGTGCATTGATGTTTCCATCAGAGCTGAGTCATCTCCCAGACAAAGCAGAAAGAATGGGACTTTTGGGTACAAGTCTTCTTACTTGGATGGTTGTTTTGGGATGAGATGAGTCACACTTGATGGGTCTTATTTTTCTCCATTTGTTAGAGGGAGTTCAGAGGAATACAACAGATATAGGTGTTGAGATGGAAACAATTTTGACTGCCATCCTAGGCTACTTATCCATCCCTTCAGATTTGGGGTACTGAGTTTGTTCAGTGATCACAACAGAGAGCTCAAGACATTGTATTGCTCATTTCAAGAGATAGTAGAAAATGTTGTTCTGGTTTGGTTGGGTTTTTTTTTCAGATTTTGTTACTATATTTATTTGTTACTATAGAACAAGTGATAAATATTATTCACTATCTGATTAAAATAAACTGTTCATAGTATCATAGAATAATTTGGGTTGGAAGGGAACTTCAAGATCATCTCATTCCAACCATTGGGTGGGACACCTTGCATTATCTCAGGTTGCTTCAAGCCCCATCCATTTTGGCCTTGAACACTCCCAGGGATGGGACATCCACAGTTTTTCTGGGCAACCTGAGCCAGGGCATCCCCATCTTCACAGGAAAAGAAATTATCTGAATATCTAATCCAAATCTCCCATTCTTCCAGCAGCCAAGAGATTTGCTAATGGCAGGTGCCAGGCAGATCCCATTCAAAACACACCACAATGTGCTCAGCTCTATCTGTGAGCCAAGGAATCTTTGGAGATGTTTCCTAAGTAATTTCACCAATTTGTGGATCATCCAAACCCTCTTGTTAGCACAATGGTAACATCATGAGGCAGCTGAAGGAATTCTCAAGATGTCTTCCAAAAGCTTTTCCTCTCTCTTGTCACAGCTGTTTCCCTGTGACTATTGCCTCCCTTGTCCCTGGCATCCCACAGCAAAGTTCTGAGCATCCAGAGGCTGGATGGGCTCCCAGGCACTACAGATTATTAAATTTGCAATTCAGAAGAAACTACTATGATTCCAACCATTGTTACAAATCAGGCCAAAGTTTAGACTCTTCCAGGATGGGCTACAATAGCAGGAACAGGATCCCTGCTGGGTAGCTTGTATATCTTTTACCCCTATTCCCAAGCCTTTATTTCCCTAAGATCTTGAGATAATGTTACTTCTCAGCTTTTTGTCAGACTGTTTGTGAGCACTGGAGGAAATGTTTTGCTATTAAGGCAGCATCTGATGCTTAAACACTTTCAATCTCTCCCAGGGAAAGAAGAGGGGAACAGATGTTAACATCTGCTTTGTTGGATCTGGCCTACATTTTCTTGTTGTCGACCCTCCCTTCTCCTCCCCACAGTGTATTGCAGCAGCATCCTGCCAGACAAAAAAAAATAAAAATCATTCTGCAGTTCTTGTGCTGAAATCAGAAACCTGTAATTGGAGCACAGACTACATTTAGAACAGAAAGAAAGTAACAAGAACAAACCCCTCAACTCCAAATTTGTGAAGTTCAGGTGACAGAAGACTTTTCTTCAGGCATCTGGTCCCCTGGCTAACTCACTGTCTGTGCTACCTTCCCAGAGATTAAATAAAAAAATAAATTAACAAAAATACAAAAAGGGGAAAGAATTACTTTCATTTTGAATTTTGCTTGCTTTTACTCCCCCCAGCCCTGTTTTGTGCAGGAGTTGCCTGCTCAATAAGGAACCCTGCAGCACCATTTCAGAGAATATCTCTCCTAGATTCAGGTTTTGTTGTAAATCTTTTAGAACTGCACACAGCAATGACATGCTTCATCCCAGATTTTAGCAGCCCACAATCTTGATGTTATGCTTTAATTGAACTGAAATTACATTTAGTCAGAGCTTGAAATTTCTGATTTTCTCAGATGCTATTGTTTTCATACACAAAGCTCTTGCTCTGTACTTTTTTTCCTCACCCTTTCCCTCTTGAATTATTTAACATTTAGAAAGCTGAGCTTTGCCACTTTTATTCCCATCCCCAGTTTTATTGCTATCTAAGTGATTTACAAATCAAGGCTTGCATCTAATGGCGATGTGTATTTCCATTTCCAGTGCTCTTCTTTACTGTCGGCTCTTGTTGGATGGGGCAAACCTCAGACACAAATAACTGAAATTAATGTCAAATTGCATCATGTGCAGCTTGAATTTCAATTATGGGATCTGAGTGAAAATGCATGTTTTCAGCAAACAGCAATAACGCTGCGACTCGCCTGCCCTCGGAACTCACATTACTAGAAAGCATCACACGCGAGACAAAGACGCAGGATCTCAAAAGCTTAAAACAAATCTGCTTGGCATTTAGTTAAGACCAATAAGCTGAGAGAATGAACAGTCATTCAGGCCTTCAGCTTCTGTATCCCCTGCCCTATGATATGTCTGTGCCTGTTTAGAGCCTGGAACTCCAATGTTTTCTTCCAGAATAATAGGAAGTGAGCGGGGATTAATCTACCCTCCTAAGCCCGCGTGCATCCTAAACATATGGTAGTTTGTGGGCAAGGCAAGTGGCTCAGCCCATCTTTCATTCTGTATTCAGGGACCTACAGGGGCTGAGCATGATCCAGTGTGTGCCCAGGTGCGCAAGGAGGCCAGTGGCCTTTTGGCCTTCTGTGTCAGAACTAGTGTGGCCAGCAGGACCAGGGTGGTGATTTCCCTCTGTACTGAGTACTGGGAAGGCCACACCTCAAATTCTTGGGTCAGTTTTTGGCCCCTAATGAAAAGAAGGACATTGAGGTGCTGGAATGTGTCCAGAGAAGGGAAGAGAGCTGAGGAAGGGACTGGAGCACAAGGCTGATGAGGAACAGCTGAGAGAGCTGGGAGAGGCTCAGCCTGGAGTAAATGAAGCTCAGGGGGAACCTTATTGCTCTCTACCCTTTACAAGGTGGGGTTCATTTTTTCTGCTATATCTCAAGTGAAAGGATGAGAAAAAATGACATTAAATTGCACCAGGAGAGGCTCAGATTATGTATTAAGAAAAAAATCCACTGAAGATTTGTCTAGGCATTGGGTTAAGTCATCCAGGGAGGTGTTGGAATCCCCATCCCAGGGAGTTTCCAAGAGGCATCTGGATGTGGCACTTGGGGATACGGCTTAGGAGTGATTATGGTGGTGCTGGTTTGATGGTTGTGCTGGATGGTCTTGAAGGTTTCTTTCAGCCTTGAGTCTGTGACTCACTGTAACGCCGAGAGGGTGTGAAGGCTAAATGGGAAGATTATTTTCTCTTGTTATCATTTGTGATCCACCTGGTAATACAAAGCGCAACTTTGTTTAGTTTTTCTGGAATAGCTGGAGGAAAGAATTAGAGACATTGGGGACAGATTTATCTTATATTCATGCAGATGTTGAAGTGTGTTGAAGGAATCGCATTTTCCACTGCTCATTCCTCTCCTTTGTCTTCAGACGATGTTGAGGCACAAGGTTATATTTGATCTACAATGTGTAGTGTCCTGTCACTGCTGAAATTTATGTGGCTTCAAAACTTCAGCCAACAGAATGACCTACATATCCCCTCCAAACAGTGGCATTGCAATGCAGCTGCATGTTTTGCCTCTTCAACTTGCTGAAGAAAACATATTCCTTCCATGAGAGAGTGACTGCAACATTTGGATATTCTACCCAGGAGTAAAAAGTCATCATATTGCACCCCTGTTACTTTGCAAGCACTGCTTTCAAAGAAAGAAAAAAATAACCTTCTAATAGCGTTTAATTTTTTTTTTTAATGCTACAGCCCAAATGAAGCTGATGAATGTGGCCAGATGGCACTTGAAAAAGCCAGATAGATAACACTTAACTTATTTCTGCTAAAACCATTCAGAACCTGATGTCCTGGTTAAAATAACAGCAACTTGGAGCATTGGAAAACTACTTTTTTATAATCTGGTGCAGGTCTTGCTGTCAAAATCAGATCTAAACAGAAACTGTAGAGCTACCCAGCACAATATTAATCAGCTGAACTTTAAAAGAGTTATGACTTTAAAATACAGAGCTTTTAAGGCCTTTTTATAGGGGACTGGGATGTGGGTTTGTGTTAGATTCTCAGTGATTAAACCTTCCCTTTTTCTGCATAAGAGAAAGAGCAAAGATGGATTTATAGAATTATTCCTCTAAAAATGCATTTTAAACAGGAAAGAGATAGCAAGTTATCTTTCACTGTTTCTGCTCCTTCCCAGCTCAGGATGTTTGCTCTGGTCAGACAGATCCAAACTGAGGTCATAAACCCCATTTTTATGTCCCAAATGCTTACACAACTGAATTGTTAATAAGGGCTTTAGAACTGAAAGGGGCGAGCCAAGCCCAGTACTTCTATTCCTGTAGGCACCACGTCACCTGTGCTGATGTTTCTGACCACATTAGGAGTTCCCAAAATGTTAAATATCTACACTTCCACTCCCTGACAGGGCACTGAAATTGCTTTGGATGAACTTGGGTAAGATGCAGCTGCTCCTGTGTTTCAGGAAACAGATTGTTTTTCATTTACTCTATCTGCCCCAAAGTAATGTGCTCAGTCTAAGCTGATGATTTAGGCTCCTTTTGTAGCTGCTGATCTGACAGATTCAGCAACAGATATTGCTTCATCCCTTTCTGAGGCAGAGCTGTGATGTCCAATAAATATAAAGGAAGTTTAGACATCTGGCTCAGATTAAGAATTCAGCTTTTAGATAGTTAAGTTAGGTGAAAGCAAATTCAGCTACACTAAGAGCCTGAAAAGTTGCTGACAACCAAGATTAGACATGTCAAACTCAAGACATGGAACTTAAACAAAAAAGATCTTATTTTGGAAGGGTTCTTGCAGAAAAAATACAAGATACAGTCCTTTGCAGGGGAAGATAGAGGGGGAAAAGCAATATGTGAGAGCTTTTTTCCCATGGACAGATAAAACCCAGTGTCAAAGGTAAAACAAACCATTTATATTTCTGTCAGCTTCCCTGGTTTATTGTGTGCAAAACCTTTTGGAATTCAACAGAAAGGTCAACCAGCAGGGTGTAAATTTTATTAAAAATATTTAGGCTGGCTTTTATTGCCAAATGTAAATGGAAACCAATTAGATAATCAAACTAAAATGGGCAAAGGAATAGCATTTGCGCTCCCAATATGTAATGATCATTGCTAAGGATGGTTTTTTTCCAGTTGCCTTTAGTGGTAGTGGCAGGGGGAAATCAATTATGCTTCACCTTTTAACTGCCTTTTAAAGCCTTGCAAAATTGATTTCATACAGCATCAAAGATTCAGCAATAAAACAAGAAAAAAGTAGATAACAGAGAAAGGATGATGCAAACAACCTGTAAATGCTGGTCTGCAAAAAAACCCCAAAACCCCACAAAAACCAGGGTGCCTTTCTACATAGGAAATGGGTTAAATAGGTACTGCTCCATTGCAACCACTGGTGCAGAACAAAATTACTGTGGTAAAGCTTTGTATTCATGGGATGAGAGGTATGATTCCTTCAGCACAGTCCCCCCATGGACAACTTAGAATTTGAGTCTGCAACAAAAAAAAAAGAAAAAAAAACCAAAAACCAAACCAAACCAAACCAAACCAAACCAAACCAAACCAAACCAAACCAAACCAAACCAAACCAAACCAAACCAAACCAAACCAAACCAAACCAAACCAAACCAAACCAAACCAAACCAAAATAAAAACCAACAACAACAACAACAAAAACAAACAAACAAAAACAAAACCCAAAACAAAACCAAAACCTTCAGCTGGATTTTATGACCCCACAAATCCAAGTTTCAGCAGTCAGGCCATCATAAGGTTGTGCTTGAATCATTAAATCACAGAATGGTTTGGGTTAGAAGGAACTTTAAGTTAATCCAGTTCCAAAACCCTGCCATGGACAGGGACACCTTCCATTAGATCAGGTTGCTTGAAATCCCATCTAAACTTGTCCTGAACACTTCCAGGGATGGGGTATAAACAACTTCCCTCATCAACTTTTCCAAAGGCCTCATCACCCTCAGAAATAATTTCTTCCCTGTAACGAAATTATTTCTCAATATGGACGGTACAGGACACGGTCGGAGGTCTCTAGTAAAAGAGTTAGGAATAAGCGGTTTATTTCAGGGCGTGAGTCCAGGAACACTGCTCTGAGCCGGCAGAGAGGGCTCAGAGCAGGCTCAAAGGAGACAATCGGGCGAGTCAGGGAGAAGGGGAGCAAAAAGGATAAAGCGTGGGAGAGAGAGGGGCATGAGCAAGGGGTAGGAGATGGGTAAGAGATCAGGGCAGGAGCAAAGGACAGAAGTGAGAACAGAATAGAGGGGGAGATCGAGAGATGGAAAGAGAGAAAGCCGAGAGAGAGAAAAGAGAGGAGAGATAAGAGAGCTAGAGATAGAAAAAGAGAGAGAGAGAGATCTCGTGCTTTCTCGTACAGAGGTTTATATNATTAAAGACAGGATGCATATGCAATAATGGTGTACTTCGGGTAAATCTTCTGGGTACCTATCCTGTCTTCTTCATTCTGTGCACAGATAAAGGTAGCCAAGGTCAGTGGGGATCACAAGGTTCACAAGGTTCCTCCCATCCACTTGTGAGGCTCCTGTGACACTCTGACCCCAGATCCAGCAACAACCAAGTTGAAGATGTGTCCCCAAATAGCACACACACAAATACACACACAAATAGCCACAAAGAAGATCACAGACAGTATCTCATAAACTCACACCTTATTCACACAAGCATGAACAGCACAGTCACCACATTGCCTTCCTCCTCCTCAGCTAACTGGGGTTGAAGTTGCTGCAGGAATAGACACAGTAGGGATTTTTCCAGCAGCTGGACTAAGACAAATTTTGGAACAGCTGGCCTTTAGGTCCCAGTCCTTGAGGGAGAGTTTTACCAGGACTCTCAGACCCCTGGTGGCTCCAGTCTGGCCATCCTGCTCACATCCTCACATCCTGCTCGCCTGGCTTGCAGCCCATCACCTTTTTGTGCTGGCTCACAATACTGAGTTCACTAATACAGGAGAAAGCATCAGGATTTAGGAATAAGACAGGGGAGATTGTGGTGAAGGGCTCAGCCAGACAGATATCCTGCCCAGCAGACAGTTTGCCCATAATCCTTTTCCATCTATTTTCCTACTCTTTTTTTCTTCCTGGTCCATCCTGATCCCTCCCTTCTGCTGCCTTTGTTCCTGCTAAATATTCCATATTTGCATATTCCCAAATTCTTTCTGCTTCTGTATCCCATAGTAAGCCCTGATCCTTTTCAGGAAGGAACCCCTCCAGTTTTTAGGGCTTCCCTGAAAGAGTGTTTTTTGGCTGAAGTAGCAGCCCTTTGTCCCTCCCCAAATAATCCCTGGCTAGCTATGTCAGGGAGGGCAGGGGTGCCCATCACGACCAAGATAAAAGACCAAGGGCTGCTTTTCCTCCTAGATGGTGCTGGACGTTTATTTTTGGCTTGGATCCAGGAGGAAAAGAGGAAGATGAGAAACCTTCCCAGGTACTTCAAACCTCGGGAAAGGGGTGGGGAGGCATGTAGCATCAGCCAATGGGATAACATACCAGGGACAGGGAGGGGAAGGGATAAACACACTTGAAGGGAGGGATACATAGAAACACAGGTATGTGCACCACGATGTTTGGCTGACTCACCAACCTGGGCTGGATTCACTGCTTAGGTTACAGGGACTCAGACTCACCCCTGGGCCTCTGAGTTTGGAAAGAATTGCCCTTAATCACATAACCCACCAAAGAGCACACAACATTTTTTTCAGACATATTACCATGATTTATTTCTTCTTTTCACTTGCCCTTTGTTCTATCCTCATTCCCTGCCTTGTCTGCCAAATAATAACCAAATGTCAGCAGGTTCTGCAGCAGGGAGAAAGTTTCCATGCTGGTTAGTCCAGAGAGGGAACTTTCTCCCTATGCCACGGATCATTGTGACATCCTGTTCTGTCTCTTCAGCCCATGAAATGGTGCCATTAACCCATAATGCAATATTTTGTTGTGGCTTGGGAACCAAGGGAAATATGTTTTGGCTATTGGAAGCATCCCCTACAACAGTAACTCACTTAGCTGAAGACACATCCGAGTGTAAGAGGAAAGTCGGAGAAAAGTTTGTGAAATGTCACAGGGTGGTTTGTGTGGATCAATATTACCTCGGTCCCTCAACTCTGGCCTTATGAACTGGCAGCATATCAGGCAGGCAGCTTGGCTGAGCAAGACCCCAATTGCACTCCCAACTTTTCCCAAAGAACAGGAAGGGTAAGGAAAATGTCAATCTCTACTTTGTTGTGATTTGGAGCCTGGTCTGGCCTCCAGTCTAGGGTAATCCGTTCCACTCTATTAAAGCAAAGGGAAAATCCATTCTATTTCCACTAGTAAATTCTATCCCTTTTAAAAGAAATAGGAATTGGTTAAATAGGAAGATTTTTTATCTCTCTCTGAAATCATGTTCTTAGACAAGCTAGTTATTTTGCCCTGAGGTAGCACATTGAAAGGTGGGTTCTGTTATGTTACACACTCCTTTTCACTTCTTCCCGGTGCTTATAACTGTATGGAAATCCTAGAAATCCTATAACATCATGTAGTTAATGGCAGGAAATAATATTGGCACCAGTAGTGCATTAAATCATGACAACTCTGCTTAAACAAATTACCATCTTCTACTCTTCAGAATACATGTGATGCTTGATGAAAGGTCAAAGACAAACCTTTTAAACCAAAATAGAAAACAGATTTAAAGACAGTGAAATCCTATTCCTTTCTTATTACCTTTGACTTGCTTTAGAGAGGACATGAAGGATGCAGGTCAGCTCTGCAATCTGAAAGTCTTATTGTGTCAGACTGCCTTTCAAACCCTTTGATTTGTGTAGAGTTACCTAATTTAACTAAGACATCTTGTAAAATTTCTGCCAGCCGTAAGATTCTTCCACGTGGAAAGAGGGTCTGTCTCATTCTGTGCATCCTATCCTTAATTCCTTCATGTCCTGTCCAGGACTAACTGACCCTTTCCATGTGTTTGTCCTTAATGCTCACCATAAACAGTAATAAATATTATAATCTTCAGTGTTTGGGAACTTCACCGCCGCTGCTGGACTTTGCCTCTTATTATTATAAAAAACAGATTGAAAACATCCTTCTTTTCTTTTCTCATACCATTATAAGTTGCATTCTTTACAAAACAGTTAGGACTCTCAGGGGCAATTAAAACACAAATGCTGAATATTTCCATGGATACACTTTTCTTTTCCTGGAGACAGTAAAGCAAAGTTACAGCCCAAAGGCTAAAGAGAATTCATTACTGTGCATGTTGTTATCCTCTAATGTCACCATAAATTAGTTGGAAGACTCTCCTCCCAAAATAAGGATCAGAAAGATCCTTTGAGGTTAAAGTTTTGTTACAGCAAGAAGATATCCTGAAAGCATCCTCATTTCAGAGACACTGCAGGCTTGGAAATACTCGTACCTTGAAGGGCCCTATTTTGAGTCATGCACATTTCCTTAGGCAGTGGTGAAAATAAAGAAATTGGTAATACTGAAAATGTCCCTTCTCACCATCTTTCTAAGTCTGTTCCTTCTGATGAGAATTTGGAGAGCTCACCTTCTTCCTTCTATGCCAAACACTCATCTATTATAATGCTTTATGCCAATATAATAATTACAATAATAAGACATTATGAAAGTCGTTCTTATTGCACATTTCCTGAGAACTGATGTAACTTTCTGTTTCACATCCCTTGCATTGTCTCTTTCACTCGATGTTATTTAACACTTTGGTTATGATCGAACACACAGATCCACCCAAGGAATGAGGTGTCAGAACAACAGAAAACCCTTCCTCACAAAGGCAAATAATCTAAGAAGACAGAGGTCAGAAAAGGACATTAAGAGCATTTCCAGGAGCCAGGCAATGTGAAAGACTCCCAGAGAATCTGGTGCTGTTTGAAGCATTCAAAGGAGTCCCACCTGAGCTCCAGCCAGTGCTCCAGGAAGGAGAGGCTCCCTCGAGGATCCACTGTCATGTTTACAGCCCTATGGACACATCCTGGACAGCCTGGAGTACACCAGATACAATTGGGAAGGGGAACTTTCCCTGTGGTGAGATGAAATCCCACACTAGTATCTCAAAATGTAGGTGAATAGCTGAAGTTATCTTCTCCAACTGTGTAAGATCTGGTCAGTGAAGTCAATATAACATAAAATAATTCAGTTACAAACCTCTAGGTATTTATTTAATGATACATACAGCTTTCTTTAGTCCTTATTGACTATTTTTTCAATTTTTTTTCTTTCTATGGGCTTTTAATTTTTTTTTTCCCCCAAGTCATTAATGTCTTCATTTAAGTCTAAAATATGGTTTTGGAGATGGGGAAATTTAAACTAATAATTTCAGTTGCACCATCTGGTATATCTTTGGATAATTATGACACCCAAAAAATATACAATTTTTTCAGGTGTTTTTCAGGTGTTATTAGCAGACTAGCCACTGGATGTGTGAAGGTCTTTTGAGGACTTTCAAAGGACCAATGATTTGTTTTGCTTCTGATTTTTTTTTTTTTTTTAAATATGTAATATAAAGCAATTTAGAGGGATCTGATTTTCAGAAAGAGTGTGAAATCCATCCATGTCTTCAATTTTGATACCAGCAGTATTATCTTTCTGGGATCTTTGATGGGCCCAGCATATCAAAACGCCACTGAAAGAGTTTCCAATGCTTCCCATCAGCTCAGAGAATATTGGCATTCACTCATTCTGAGGAGTGTTTCTGTTCTGAATTAAGATCTTTTGCCTGGAATTTCAGATAATATCTTCAGCTGAAGATAATTTTTTATCCCAGAAAATGCCTTTAGGATTACAGTTTCAGATCAAGAACTAATATAGAGGATAATGTACTGAAAAAAAACAAAGATGAGTTTTCTGCAGCTGTATCAATCACACAGACAAGTAACTTCTAGACTTTCACACTCAGGAGTCACAGGGGTTTTTTTTGGTTACATAAGGTTATGTTACATTTTTTTGCTGTTATTGCTATTGGTGGTGGGTTTTTTCCTTCCAAATTTGTGAGAAATGCAACATATTGTGATCAGCCCTAGAGAAGTAATTTATTTCTTTCTTCTGAACAACTGATAGGCTAGATGGTACAATTAGCTTCCAGGTGCTCTTAGAAACAATGGATAGTGTTCCATGACATCAGACACTTACCTATCTGTACAAAGAATAAGAGACAGAACATTTTTAATTCTAAGGGTAAAAATCAGATAGGACAGATTTCTGTCTTGGTTATTCTGCTCTTCACTACACTTGTGCTCTAATTAGGTGGTTTTATTACAATGAAATTCATCCTGGTTAATGTTTCAATGATGCCTTCTGGTTCTTCAAGAGGTCTAAGGAAATTTAATCTATCAATATTTTCTGATAACTGAATTCCCAAAGCAAATATTTTCAGTTCAGCTTTTTCTTCTAAAAGAGAAATGTTTGTCAATTATTATTATACTCTGCCTTTTTACGGTTGAAAAAAAAATTTTCATCATCATCATCATCATCATCTTCTTCTTCTTCTTCTTCTTTTTCTTCTTCTTCTCCTCCTCCTCCTCCTTCTCTTCCTATTTTATTATTATTATTGTTGCTGTTATTGTGATGTCAAGTGTCATTACTTTCACTTAATTTTCCTGTATAAATCCTTTGGTCCATGTTCAGGCCTCAGAAATATAAATTTCAAGGTGTCTGGCTACTGATGATCCTGCAATTAATGCCCAAAGTTTTGATTTTTCCATGGCATTGGAAATAAATTACCAGAAGCTTTCCCATCTAATTTTTCTACAATGTCCTGGTACTGTATTTGAAGCAACACCAATATCTTGGACAGAAACAAGGGATTCAAGATGGTTCATATGCCTGGTAAGAAAAACATGGATCTTTTCTATTTTTCCACAATTCTCTACTCTGTAGATTATTTCAACTCGGCATCTGCTGGATGTCTGAATCTATTATTACCACATATGCAAAATAAATCAACAGAATAAGTTGTTAATAAGGCAAAATTACTTGTAAATTAAGAATGGGAATTTTTTTTTCTGCTTCAATACAACTGCATATTTCTGAGCTACAAACCCAGATTTATATTCTTTTCCCAGAATCAAAGGAATCAACAGAAAGAAACAGACATTTCTGGGATGTGATATATCTGACATCTAAAATAGATCAGATGTGCCACGTCTGTTCCTATCCACTGGCTCCATAAAAGGAATGGATCTGACTGCTCAGGCTCCTGCACTGCAGAATTTATTTCAACTAATTTTAGCAGTGTAATCCATTTTGAGGTGCAGTGAATTAGGGGTCTATGGCACTGTACCACAGTGAAGCTGGGTGTGTAGGGTAAGGGAGCATCTTATATAAGAACACCAGATTGGGAAAAGACAAGACTTTCCGCATGTTCCCATTTTTAGGCTTGCAGCAGAAGCAGCAAACTCCGGGCTAAAGAATAAATTGCTGTGACAACATAATTCTGTTAATCAATTAGACAACTCAAGAGAAAAAAAAAAAAAAAAAAAAAAAAAAAAAAAAGGGGAATACCTAANNAAAAAAAAAAGGTGATTACTGAAAGCTGACAATGAGTTGCCTGCAGAGGAAGACATAAAAGCAAACAAACAAACCCGCCTGCCAATTTAGCCTGGAGGGAACACTCACATTCTCCTCTGACCCCAAATCTAAGTAGCAGTTGAACTTTGAGCACAGCAGCAAGTCCCATCAACCAGCTGTTTTCCATTCCACACAGGATTTCACTGTCCAACCCACTGCCTCCAGCCTGGAAGATGTGAGGATGTGCTTCCAGCAGTCATTCATCAATTTTTCTACCCTGCTGCAATGAGGCACAACAGGCTGGAGGTGTGTAATTTTTTTTTTTTTTTTTTATTCTGCAGCTACACAAAATGCAGAGAATGAATGAGCTTTGTTCAGCATCCGTCCTGCCAGAACACCGACCTGGCCCAGCGTTCTGGGGATGAGAAAGAGTTATAAAATAACACATTTTGGCTGTTGTTTACCAGATAATAGAAGCCATCACGGAGAGAGGAAATTCTGAGTGGCACTTTCCTGACAGCTCATCCCTGGCAAGCTGTCAGGTGCAGGCTCTGTGGAGCTTCCCCGCAGCAGGAGCAGAGCCCAGCACACTCCAGGAGCTGCTCAGAGAGAAATCCTGACCTGCGGGGCAGGCTCCCATCGACCAGCCTGATGTGTGCTAATTGTGGACCAAAAGGATTAAATTAGCAAGGCAATAGTCTGCCATTTGCTTTTTCTCCTTCTCTCTCTCTCTCTCTCTCTCTCTCTCTCTGTTTCCTAATTTGCTTGAATCACGCATTCAAGAGGAATTTTTAGGCTAGGAAGCTTGTTAGCTAAAATATACTTCTCCATTCACTTGATTTCATCTGCCAAAAGCCTCAAGCAAAAGTGCAAGTAAGGACAGATAAAAGGGTAGTAATTAGAGCATATAGTGATTAATTTTTTTAAAAAATCATTTATGTGATAACGACTGTGTTTTCTTTGCCACTTATCTTTCATTATGGAAATTAGTGAGGAATGATTCCATAACTTCTGACCTCAGGTGTATGAAGACTGCAGATTCTTCTCCTTGATGCATTTCTCCTTGTGATCTTAATGAAATAATTTTACCGTCAACTGTTCTTTCAATTGTTGAAGAACAGAGCTCCAACAGCGAAACAGGATTTCCTGTGGGTTTATAAAAGTTTTGGAGCCTCTTCCATCTTTTCTGGAATAAAATCAGATCAGAGACACACCAGTACTATATTATGGTGCATGTACAGCAGACTTTGTGTATATATCATATATAAGCTTGTGTATATATGGGAAGTTTTCAGTAACTACCTTAATTTTATTGCCTTTCTTATTTGAAATGCCAGATGAATATGGGTTCTTCCACAGATAAATGAAATACAGTGAAACAAGAAAATGAACTTATATGAAAGCAAATATATAGACTTCAAGATCAAAAAGGAATAGGGGGGAAACCTAAAATGCATATTTTTGAATAGACCTCACACCCCTTGATTCACTCTCTTGATTCACAGTCTCCAACATATGGCTAAAGAGTGATGCTGAAATGCTTCATTTTTCCCTCTTAAAAAAAAAAAAAAAAAAGAAAAAAAAGCATAAA